>JANEHU010004291.1:0-223857 GCA_027563435.1 Nasonovia ribisnigri | reverse complement strand
CGGTCTACACTTTTGTCAACCACCACCGCGGGCTACGACAGCGCGACAACACCAACTCTCAAAGGCTCAAGACGGGACGGGAAGGCAAGTCACGCAAAATGAGTACCGGCCGCCGACGTTTCGTCCTCTTGATCACCGACCGTCGTGACAACTACCGCCATCGATAGAAAAACTTTGTCACCATCCATCATAATTTTTGTGTTTGAGTTAACAATAAATTGTCAAATTCAATCGACCAGTGTGTAGTGTTAATTTGTTTACCACGCGAGTGTCATCCCCGCATACCACACTTCGCATAGGTGTAGACCGGTTCACGAAACACCATCATCGTAGCCGCGTCAATATGTTATAAACTTATTATTTGACGATGATATACCATACTTAGCAGCAACGCCAGGTAACTCATACGTTTAACAGCCACGCAGAATGCGGTATACCTTGAGAACCCATGGCTATCGGGTAGGCAATCAGTAGTGGTACACAGGGGCCACTTTTCGTGTCGCCGACTATGAGTACTTGTGATTGTGACATTATTTTTCGTAATAAATATGATACAAAATAATTTTCATAGAGCATAGGTATAATACATAGGTAGATCATTTTTAACCATCATTTACAGGAATTATTTTACTCATATTTACTCCTTGATCATTGGCATTTAGTATTCGCACAGTAAATATGATAATTATTCACAATTTGCATCATATTATAAAATGGTGTTATGTCCATAAAATAAATGGATGCCATACACCGGGGTTCTTCAATCTTTTTATGCAGTGGGCCACATATTATTTTTTAAAAATCTCGTGGGCCACATTCTCAGTAAAAACATATATTCTATGCAAAAATGCAGTTTTATTATTAAAATTTTTATGATTACATTTTAAATAAAAACTACTATTATTAAAATATAGATAAATATTTTTATTTTTAGTGTGTTAACTGACAATGTTTTTCACTAACTATTTTTTCTATATTTGGTTAGATCTGAGACGATGCAATCCTGAGTGAATTTTCTATGTTAATGTCAGTTAATCGAGCTATAGTTTTCGATTTGACAATTTTTCCTTCGTGAAAAGTAAGCTCACAAATGTAATTACTGTCAAAAAGAGACATCGTTCTCAATGCATTGTGTCGAAGATTATGATATGTCTCCGTGTCAATATATTTCAAATAAATGTTGAAAATTATATATTCATATATTAATAAAATTATGACTAATAAAATTAGAAAACAGACATTTTGTCATTCATTCATAATATGGAAAAAACAATTTTGAAATTCGTTGGATTTTGAATGAATGTATAAAATACAGCATTAAATTACATTATAATACAATTGTTTGGTTCTCATTCTTACTCTCAATAACTAATGCTAAACCAATGGGTAATAAAAACAAAAAGGTACCACTGGTTGAAATTTTAAGTAAGTAATATTTATTTATTTGTAAATATGACTATACTTATATTATACACAAGGAAAATCTATGCCACCAAAGTTTTTTTTTTTATTTCAAGTGTCAACCACTATAAGTCTGCTCGGAAGTAGAACTACCCGTGCCACACCATACTGACCCATATTGATGAACAGCCTATGCCACAGCAGTGGCGACTAATCCGTATTGATGACAGCCCATGCCACGACGGTGGCGACTGACAAAAATGGAACAGCCCATGCCACAGCGGTGGCGACTGACAAGAATGGGACAGCCCATGCCACGACGGTGGCGACTGATCCGAACGAAACAGCCCATGCCACGCTGGTGGCGACTGATCCGTTTTGATGACAGCCCATGCCACAGCGGTGGCGACTGACAAGAATGGGACAGCCCATGCCACGACGGTGGCGACTTATCCGTAATGATGACAGCCCATGCCACGGAAGTGGCGACTGACAAAAATAGGACAGCCCGTGCCACAGTGGTGGCGACTGACCCGAACGAAACAGCCCATGCCATGACGGTGGCGACTTATCCGTAATGATGACAGCCCATGCCACGGAAGTGGCGACTGACAAAAATAGGGCAGCCCGTGCCACAGTGGTGGCGACTGACCCGAACGAAACAGCCCATGCCACAGTGGTGGCGACTGACCAGAACGAAACAGCCCATGCCACAGCGGTGGCGACTTATCCGTAATGATGACAGCCCATGCCACGGAAGTGGCGACTGACAAAAATAGGACAGCCCGTGCCACAGTGGTGGCGACTGACCAGAACGAAACAGCCCATGCCACAGTGGTGGCGACTTATCCGAAATGATGACAGCCCATGCCACGACGGTAGCGACTGACCAGTATTGATGACAGCCCATGCCACGGAAGTGGCGACTGACAAGAATAGGACAGCCCGTGCCACAGTGGTGGCGACTGACCAGAACGAAACAGCCCATGCCACAGTGGTGGCGACTTATCCGAAATGATGACAGCCCATGCCACGACGGTAGCGACTGACCAGTATTGATGACAGCCCATGCCACGGAAGTGGCGACTGACAAGAATAGGACAGCCCGTGCCACAGTGGTGGCGACTGATCAGAACGGAACAATCTGTGCAACGGCGTTCAATATACGGAGCAGTGGTGGTGTACATAGGTACTAGAACTTAGCCGGGACAGAAACAAAGTGGCAAACACGGGGAAATAAAAATAAAAACATATAAAGAGATATAAAAAAATATTGGATCGTTCCAGCAGTTTAAACATCGAATCTGCGTCGTCCTCGGTGGCACCTAAAGCGTCAACGACCCGACCTCGGCCGCACCGGTTTCTCCAATCAGCGGCGGTGGCGGGTACGAGAAATTCGACGCTGCGACACAACAAGCCAACGGTGGTGGCCCCGCTAAGTCGAAAAATGCGGGCCCGATATAATACTCGGGTAATGGTGGCGGCGGATACTTGAAGTTATCCGCGATTATCATTGACGGCGGTGGGGGCATTGGCTGCGTACAATATAAAGCAGGCCCCACGTATAACCAACCGTCGACGGTTATTACTTCGGGAATTGTTGCTTCGTTTTCCTTCAACACAGAATGATAATATGACCATACAATAAAATTATACGCACTCTTGAAAAGATACTTTTAAAAATGTTTTTCAAGTAGATACCTACTGCAAATACGTAAACCTACACACTAGACAGCCGTGCCAAAGCTTTGTTTTTTTTTATAAACATAACAATCAGTGTTGTGCATTATCTAGATAATTTTATCTAGATAAATTATCTAGATAAAAATATTTATCTTTTTATCTTATCTAGATAAAAATAATTTTAATTATCTTTTTATCTCATCTATTTAAATAAAATGGTTATCTGGGATAAATTATCTAGATAATTTTTTTTTTTTTTTAGTGAGAATTAAATTATTTAAGTTTGTTATTGCTGCTTTTTTTTATTGAATTTAACTTACAAGTTCTATTTGTAAATACCTTCAGTTTGACTGTATGAGTCTCAATGTCTCATACTATTTAACGCGCATTGCCCGTGTAACCGCGGGAAATATTGGTCCCTCAACTGTAGGCTGTAGCACACGGCGGTCGACGGCGACGCGCGACGTCGTTTTACGGCCGCGGTGCATTTAATTTATATTTATGTATAATTTATTGTTACTCGATAGACTATATAACCTGAGTTTTTCCGCTCAAAATTATTTTCGTAGTTCATTGTTCATTACAACTTACAAGAGACAAGAGTATTATAGATTTTTAGCGTTATAGGTAATTTTCGTTTAAAATAGAATTATGAAATCAAAATAATATTATCACTTTATTGTGTTCTATAAATTATAACTATATTTCATACCTAACGTCAAATGTTGTCGTACCTTTAGTAGTGGCCAGTAAATTCGTTTTTTATAAAATATATATTCTACTAACTATAAGTATTAATAGTCATTGTTTTATAATTGTAAATAGTAAACACATACGAATATATGATACATTATCAACTTGCTGTCTGAAATGTTCCATAAATAACAATATATAATTGTAAACTTGGATTATCATGATTAAAGTAATAAATAATAATAAAACCAACCACTGACTACTGAGAATAGAAAACAGACGACAGTAATAAGTAATAACTAATAATTACTTATTAGTAATCACTTATCACTATTTAGTTTTAGTAGGTATTTAGTGAACATAAACATGTTTTTATAAATTTAGCTAAATTAATAAAATATATATGTACAGTAATCTGCGATATACAATAAAGTTATTAATAGTCTGCCGTCTGTCTGCATGATAACAACTTAATCATTTTTAGTATCATACATTCGTATTTCATACAACATACAACAGATATTTCTTAAGTATAACACAACACTTCCTTCTTCTGCACCGGTGGAACGTCTTTTTAGTAGTGGGAGTCAGATTTTGGCTCCTAGGAGGAACCGGTTAAGTGATAAAACATTTGAAATGTTAGTTTGTGTAAAATCAAATCAAATAAATTGTTAATTTGTATTTCACTTGTAAGTATTAAATAAAGATATTTCAATTTTGGTGGTATTCAAGTATAGATTTCTATTATATTAAATATAGGTGGTATGTTTGTATGATAATTATAGTATATTTTAATATACTAATATAGAGTATATATATATTGAGTATAATACCTGGACAGTGGACACCAAGTAATAAACAAATAATTATTTTATTTTCAATATTAATTCTTTAAATTACAAATGTAATTCAGTAATTGTTTAGTTATCATTTTGAATTTTAATATAAGGTATTTTAAACTGATTAAAAACTCACTATATTAAAAAAAAAATTAATTAATAATATAAATATATAATGCTTTTTTAAAAATTATAATTGGATACAAAGCAAAATACAAAAGTATTTTGTGTCTCCGAATTAGTAAAATAATTAAGATAATTTTAAGGGAAATAAATCATATTGAAATAACCTAATACTTTATATTATTTTATTTATAATAAATTTGCCATTTTACAATTAATACAAGCTAAATTGTGAAACTTTTTAAAATTATCTGTTTTTTATCTAGATAAAAATGGTTATCTTTTATCTATTATCTAGATAAATATTTTAAGTTTTATCTATTATCTTATATTAGGTATGTGAAAAAATTGGGAAAGTCGGTTCTGTTCTTCTGGGTGGTACATGACACACCACGGACCCTTGACTTTAAAGGAACGTTAAAAAAATGTCATGAAAAAATTAAATTTTCGTAAAATTATATCGCTCTGAAATGAAGGGCATTACGAATCTAAATACAAAAACAAATTAACACGAAAGAACTGATTTTTGGTTTTAAGGTATTTTAGTTTGGAAAAATTGTATTGAGATTTTATTCCACTAAAATAACATTATATAAAATTGTAATTTGGCCGAAATTTTATATAGACCGAATTAAACGGCATAGGTTGGTATTATTTAACAGTTACTTACTAGGTGCTCGTATTTATGTAGTACTTTTAATTTTTTTATAAACGGTTTTTGATTAAATAGATTGAATGGAGTTCATCATATCATATTTTAGTTTGGTTAAATACGGTTATTATTTGAATTTTATGTTCTGACAAAGGTACTGCGTATATATTGTGTAAATTATGATTATATATTTATATAATAACTTTGTAATATCAATTTAAATAATTAATATTAAAAAATAATATTTAATAATATTTCAATGATTGATTACAGTTGATTTGTAAATCATGTATTTGATCACCAATATATTATTACTATATTATTTAATTAATACTATACCTATAGAAATAACTTTTAATATTTTAAGTTTAGGATATTTGATTAAAGTATTAAACATAGTTAAAGTGTCAACTAATGCATAAATACATAATTCATAACATAACAGTAATAAATTATATTTTAATTGGATTTACTATTTGACAGTAGAGAGATAAGGGAAAAAGCAGTAAACATTATATACAAGGTGTAGTAAAAAGATCTGTCAAATGAAATAACTATTGTTCTTAGTTTACAAAAAAATTTATGTGCATTCGTATATTATAGACGATTTCGCTCCAGTAAAAATATACATTTAATAATTTACAATCAATTAAAAATAATTCAAGAAATACATTATTTATTTTATAATAGTTAAACATAATACGTTTGCTTTAAAATAATTTTAGTATCAAGGTTTTTTTTATTAGTTCAAGAATAATATTTGTAGGTATATGTAATAAAAATTCTAAGCTAAAATGTTTTTATTCTTAATACTTTAATATTAGCCCACATTATAAAGGTTTGCTATTACCCGACATCATTTTTTGTTTTTTAATTACTGAAAGAATATAATTTTTTGGGGGTTATGATATAGACTACTAAAATCTTTATATAATTATTATTTTTTTTTTTGTTATGATATGAGCTAATATTTGCTAATTATAACCGATAGTAACCATAGTTATATATTATGTAGACTAATAATTTAGCAAAATAACATTTTTCAATTCATATACGTCATATTATATTTTTATAGGTGCAGATTTTGATATTTGTACAATATATTATGCTATTAATTAGCCGTAAATACGGCAATGTGTGAACGAAATTTAGTATTTTGTACAAATATTTTTAGAACAATCGAATGGACAGTCATTATAACATTGGAACCTAGTAATAATAACGATTTTCATTTAATTTTCAGCTAAAGAGTTTAACACTCATTTTAGCACCGTCCACTACCAGTTTCTGTTTTGAAAAACTGGCCATCTTATAAATATAAATAGGTACTATTATAGTATTGTACTACTCATCAGTTTGCATCACAACGTAAACATATCTTATGAACCATATTAAAATTTTACTATCTACCTTCAAATTATATATTAACCTATCTATCTTTCTTAAAAAATCTGTTTCCCATCTCAAACCCGGCCTACGCTACGTATAGGTAAGGTACGCCAAGCTATTGCATTATAAAATATATTATATATTATATTTTGTTTACTTCAATGTCCACTTCTATATTTTGCTGCTCATCATCTTCTGTACTTCTCGGTATCATCCTGTACTTTGAATACAAATAGTATATTCCGGCAGCACCAACTATCGATAGTCCAGCAAACAATTCTTTCGGAAAATGCATTATTTATTACGGTTTCAAACTTCAATAAATTATGTCAATATAATTCACAACACTAAATGTTTTTTTTTTGTTTATTCGCAACCGTTATGATGTGTATAATATAATATTATTATTATATTATATTTTGATATTAATTTTAACTATTTAAACCAGATAATATATTAATATATTACAGGCAGTTATTGTTTATTTATAAAGTCTTTGTTTTTATCGAACAGCAAGCACAAAATATTGTTATGAAAATCTGAATAAGTATAAATCATGTCATCCGTGTCTGATAAATTGGTGTCATCACTTTTTTTCTATCGCTTAGATAATATTATAGGCAATTTTAAGTGTTAAGATATTTCTAAAAAGTAAAAACGATGCCTTGTTGCATATTCTTATGTGATAAAATATTAAGGCATATCATTGATAGGTAATATTAAAAGGGGGTTTGTTCTGTATTCGGGGATGACTATACGAGGATGTACTATCGAAAATGGGAATATTCTGTTCCCCAAAAATAATATTGTGTTGTAATATTATAAATACTATATTTGTATTGGTACCTATATAGCTGTGGTATTTAGTTTATACTTAGTGCACGGTGCACTATTTCCAGAGGGCGTAACAATGAACATTTTTTGCGACGACCGGACGGACGCCAGATGTATCGGACAAAGAAAAAAAAAGAAGCGGCTAAGTGGATGTCGCTGTGCAGTACAATAGGTTACAAGTGGGTCACTGTATAATGGATGATATTAAATTTGAATTAAATGATGTAATATCATTGTATACGAAAATTGATTCTGAGGTGAGACAGTGTGTCAGTGCGGATATTTTTTATTATATTTATATTGTTATATCTTATTATTAATGCAGTAGCCGGTAAGTTGAATTAATATTATAAGACTACAACAAAATAACTAAAATCTTTATTAAAATCCGTTTTGAAAACGTGGGCCATGTCTTTTATAATATATTATAACATTATAATATACCTATATATATATTATATATATATAGGCGCTCGTCGTTTCCTGTGTGACTTTCTGATGATCCTATATGCCCTTCCACCACCGTGTACTATGAATGTATAATAATATGTACAGGTATATATACTTACACATATAGTTTTGTAAGAAAACAAACGCAAAAATAAACAGTTCTGCCAAAAACGGTTTTGCTCGAAATTCACGCGCATTAATCGTCCCGCAGCAGTCGCTCGACGCATTATTTTTTGAGTATAATATATACTTTCTTCGCAGCTGCTACCTATGTTTGCATAAACCGTATAGACATAAATAGGAGTTATACAGAGTGGTTCGTTTAAGTGCCTACACTCGTTTTTTCGAAAAGTTTCAACGGTTTTTTTTTGAGAATATTCTATGTATGTTGAAGTTTTTTCAAAACGAAATTTCTGAAAAATTTCTGTATATCTTTTACTGTTTTCGTAGTACATTTTCAATGTAAAAAAGAATCAAATTTCGGAGAAGCAGTTAATATTAGTTGTGAGTAGGTATTTAAAGTTTAGATTTTAGAGGAGTAGTGGACAACCTGGTACCGCACTTACTCCGCTCGTATAAACTTTAAATGCTTACAAAGTTATAAATTATATAACTAACGAACTACTTCTCCGAAATGCGATGTGGCCGTGTGTACATCACTATACACGCCTATATTACGTGTATATTATATAATATATATATTATAATAATTATATAAAGACTTTATGTGGCGTAATAATAAATCTGCTGCAGCAGGAATAGGTGAAAGACGCGCAGACGGCTGTTTGGAAAAAAAAAAAGTTAATTAAACAGTTTTTAATTTTCACCTCGTGTGTTTCTTTTTCGTGAAAAATGAATACACGAGATTCTTCGACTTTAAACATATTAATTATAGCAATACGACATTAATAATTAATAGAGATCAACGTCCAACTACGTTCCCTGTAAAGTCCCGCAAACTTGAGATACTTGAATAGAAAACATTATATTATTATAAATTATATAAAAACATCTAAAAACAACGGTTTAAAAGACACGGTGACGAAAATAATAAAATTCATACAGTCAAAAGAGTAAAACTGTATTTAAATAAAATACACAAAAGGGGAAAGTTGAACAGACTCTCTGCTGTAAAGTAGTCAGTCGTCAACGATTAACCACGATAAATCATTGTATTTACGATTCTGAGCAAAGGCGGTCCAGACAATTTTATTTAAAAAATTCATTCGTATCCCCCCCTTCCCATGGTCTATCCTACAAGTATTGAAATAATTTTCAATTTTGACTTTCCAGAATTCTATAGATCCGATTTTTTACCTTTAGAAACCTCCATCAAGGCTGATGAGCGGAACATATTTTGTTCAATACTAAAAAAGGTGTCTTCGAGGCACAGTAATAAAAAAAACGATTTTACACGGTCAATATTTATTTTATTTTTTATTTTGATTGACTTTGTTGTGGCGGTAGCGGTGGCTCTAAACGGCTCGTTTGAATATTATATGACTTCACACTGGCAGGAAAAAATTGAATTATGACGAGTCACAATGTCCACCGGATGGGTTTTCGAATGTTTTCACACAAAATCGACTTTTTTATTTTCGTCCGAATGACCTATTTTACCCAAATTCAAAAAAGGGTGATTCGGTTTTTGCCCAAAGAAATACCGTTCATAGTAGACGAAAAAACATTTTGGTTACCATTGTTCACTTATGTCGTAATAAAAAATATCTGTTGGATCTCAACAAACGCAGTTTTGACCAAGATTACCGAGAGTGAAATATTTTGTTATAAATATCGTATTAAAATATTATATTCTATTTATTTTGAATTACCTATATATGGCTTATTGTACTCCCATAACGACCATTCTAGAACAATAAAATAAACGTTTACCTATTTGATAATATTTGTTTAATCTCGTTAGTTTGTCTAATCTCGTTAATTTGTCAAAACGAATTTCAGAGCATTTCCGTACAACTAGGTACTCAAGTCTTTTTGTGTTCGCTATCGTTCTACGATTGCACTATTATTTTTGTTATCTATCAATACTGCGTCTAATGTTCAAAATAATCATGAAAAATATTGTGTTCGTCGGCATTTCTCTGGCTTTCATTGGTAAGTAAAATAATAAGTACAATAATAATCGTATAGCTATAGGTATGTGTGGCTTAGTATTTTCCAGCGCAGTTAATATAATAATTATTATAAAGATTTAACGGCAGTCTTCTTTCTATTAATATAAAATATAGATGCTTAATAATAACAATTATTAATATTATATATATTACAATTTTAAAATAAATCGAACACTGTACTACTTTTTTTTTTTAATTTTATGTTTGAATAGGACTGTATACTATAACGCCTTATAATTAGTATTTATCTCAATCATTTTCAAATGTATTATAGGATAATATTATATTCAGGTACTTCAGTTAATAAAGTTTCCAAGTTCACGAGATACTGTAGGTATTTAAAATTGAAGTACCTACTTTAAACGGCTAGGAAGTGCGATGTTCCTTTGAGGTGACGATAACAAATGTGTAAAAATAATATCTTACATTTACCTTAAAATACATTGAATATACGTATATAAAAAAAAACTTATTTGGGGTTAATTAATCATTTAATTTAATATATTGTACATAGAAATACAGAGCTGAAAGCGGCGGCCTAATGTTAAATTGTTAACTATAATAAACTATATTTATCTCTGTATAGATTATTATTTAATTTAAAAACTAATATGCAATGATAATGTAATGTTGTTGATCTTGTAACTTTTCTTTATTCATTGCGATGATGTGTTATTCATAGGTTTATTGTGTCCTGGCGGTTGTCGAGCTTTTCCGATACCAAATCATCTGGAAAATGTACCAAATTTTAGCGATGAATTTAGTTCGGAGGGGCCACTTCTTATACTGCACAAAGTATTGGAGATGGTCCATGAGTTGCTCGACAGTTTTAATTTGCATCTCAGTGAAAACCAGAGGCCTGCAGACACAGATGCCGTGAAGAGGTTCGCCAGAAGTGTAGACGAAGAAAGAACTGAGTGGCCAGGCAGTGTAAGTGTGACTGTTGAGTCGAATGATGATGTAACACAACCAAATATCTCCTCTTCGACGGTTAGAAACTCAACACTGATTAATGGCCAGCTGATCAACAATAATACCAAGGAAAATAACAATACTTTTGTGAATAAGTTCTATAAAGTTTTATGCATATTGTCCACTTGGCCAGAATATTCAACAATTAGAAGTATGCACTTTTTGATGATTATTATAGTACCGTAATAATTATTTTTAAACAATTTTTCAGAAAAATCTAACCAAATACCACGGTTGGTACACAGTATTTCTTCGTATGCGCGGAATACATATTTGAGAGTAAAAAGTATGAATTTTTAATGATTATCATAGTGTAATACATACCTATACCTAATAATTATTTTTAAAACATTTTTCAGAACACGCCAAAATAGTTGAGAAGTTATTTACAGTTCATACCAATTTACTACTCTATCCGCTCATTACATCAATTGTATCTTTACTTAAAAAATATTGGCTGCTTGGAGGTATGCATTTTTCAGGATTGTCTGCGTTTACTACAACAGAAGTTGGCTTGTATGCGTTATTAGTAGTTTTCTATGGTAAGAACTATATAGTTTATCAGATATTTTGTATGACATTTAATTTATATTTAATTAATTTTATTATTGGTCGTACTATTTATTTATAGTATTCAAAATAAT
This sequence comes from Nasonovia ribisnigri, assembly GCA_027563435.1. Taxonomy (NCBI): domain Eukaryota; kingdom Metazoa; phylum Arthropoda; class Insecta; order Hemiptera; family Aphididae; genus Nasonovia; species Nasonovia ribisnigri. The sequence continues at coordinate 212,042 of JANEHU010004291.1, read as the reverse complement.
ATCTTAGCGACAAGCGAGGCGTGGATATAAAAATCTGAAGTGGGAGGGTCTACTTTTTTATATAACAAACATTTAGAGTGGCTTAGAGAGTCTGACGACAACTTGTTGTTTCACAAACTTTTATTGAAAACTTGAATTTAGAAATAATTTCTATACATATTATTATTAATTATTATTTTTAATTTCATAAACTTTATATATTTTTTTCAAGGATTGCTGCTGTTTCTAACTTTCAGAGTTGCACGTAAATTATGGAAGTCTGTACGTAAATTAAACCAGAAGCAAAAAAATATGTTGTTGTACATTGTATAAAATAATAATAATGTAATATATTTTAAATTGTTAAACGTGTAATACGTTTTACAATTAACTATTTCAAATTGCAGTTTCTTCCATTACTGCGACCGAGATAACTTGCTGTTGAAAATTAATTTACCCTTAGCTGATAAGTTATATAAACGGCACGAACAGTATTATTTTTGATTTTAGAAATTAAACAAATATTGTTGTTCGTGGCCATTATAGAACGCATCACAGTTAAGGAGTCCACGAGGTGAATTAATTTTCAACAGCAAGCATTCCTGTTACAACAATGGGAAAAACAAACTTGAAATAGTTTATTGTTAAACGTACAAGTCTCAATGTAAGTGTGTTTATGCAAAAATAAAATAATATGTTCATGTATATTTTGTATTTTTATCTTTTTACAATTTTGAAAAATCTAAAAAAATACTGTCTTAAATTTTTAATTTTTGTCTAACCTTTAGGTTTTGTCACTTAAATTGCTCAATCTTGGTTTCCTCAGTATTACATAGTTCTCTTTACATGTTTGAATAAAGTACCTACGTGATGTTATAATGTATTCTTACAAAAGGATGTCAGTAAGTGGAACAGGGGTCTTTTACAACTATTGGTACACATATTTTTACATTGGTAGTCGATCCTAAATGAAAAAATATACCCTCAGTAGATTTTAATCAAAAAAAGTTTGGCCACCTCTCGTATATTTTATACTTGAAGCCATCCTGTATACTTCTATAATATAATAATTCAACCTATATACATATTATATATAGGTACTCGCAAGCCGTATATTATACGATGGGCCGAATGTACGCCAAAAACACATACGTTCTATTGTTTTCGTTTGACGTGTGTTTGACGAACTCCTAAAATACCGTCTGTAGCATTGACCGTATGAGCATATATATATTATATATATGCATGTATTTTTGTACTGTGTATATACGTCAACCGGCGACCAGGTTCCATCGTTATAATAAATAATATATATATATAGGCCTCTATGTATATACTTTATACCTATATATTATATACGCGTCTAAGTACCGATCTTTCGACGTGGGGCACGATATGACATATCGACACATTGTGTGCGTTTAGTAATATTAAAACATGTCGTTTATATAATATAAATATTCCATAACAGCGACTATAAGTGCGTATTTTTGTCGTAACGGTCACGCCTATATAACAGCATACATTTTATTATACGTAGGTACATGTAAACCGCGAGGCGAACGATTTTACGGCGTAGACACTCATTAGATAAATCTGAAAAAATTAACGTTTTTGAACGTAATTCTTTTACACATAATTTCAATTCATTACAAAACCACATTTAAGACATTTACATACCACACCTGTGTAAAAAACAATTTTTAGAAAAATGCTGGTTAGGTTAGGCTGCTTTCTTGTTGTAATTCAAAAACAAATATTAACCGTAGACATTTGAAATTAGCACCATTTTTTTGTCTGTAGGTATTTAATATCAAATTATGATAAAAATTCGTCAAAATCACGGATATTTTCAAACTATTTTGTAGTTACAAATATATTGTGTTTAATTTTATGGCTAAGGCTTGACAATTTAGTACAAAGTTACTTATCAGTATTTCATATTTGAACCTAAAAATATATGATCACAATTTTTTTTATCAACATTTTAGTTAAGATTTTAATGAAGTTAGATATTTATTTTGAACAAAGAATAACAATTTTAGTTGTTTTGTTGAAATTCAAAAATATTATTCGTCATCATTTGGGTATATTTTACATATTTATTATATTTTACCCACAACTATTTAATTTTCAAAACATTTAGAATTTAGGTTAATTTTACCTATTTAAACCACGAACCTATTCACACCGTTCTCATTTCTCTCACCTGCCTACTGTTATGTTAATGACAATAATAATTAATGCTATAAATATGTTTATAGATAAGTAATATTTTAAAAATTAAATATTAATAATATAATAAATGCATTATTTTCATCAAAATTTAAATCAACTCACCGTGTGTTACTAAAAAGAAAAAGAAATTACTATAATCTATACATATAAAATCCAAATACCACTCACTCACTGATCGCTGTATCTCAAAAACTACGCTACGTACGGACTTGAAATTTTGACTAGAAGTTCTTCTCATATTTTCACCGTGCAATAAGAAAGGATTTGCCAAAATTCACATTTTAAATAGATGCTCAAACAGGGATCTTGAGGTTCACGATGGAAATTCGATATTTTATTTTATTTATTTTATAAATAGTTGCCATTGGTTACAGTCAACAGCAGAAATTAGTATTTATTTATTATTGATTGCCATTCATTCTTCAAATCGAGTTATTGAACTTTGTCCGTGATCCGACGTAGTCGGATTGCTTACCAGGGTGGCTAAGTTGCACTTACTGCAGCGAGTTATACCCAATGGGAGTTGAATAATCATAATTTTTTTAAAAGTTGCCAATTTTTAAGGGCAACGAAGTGCACGGGTTCAGCTAGTATCAATATAAATATATTATAAAATATTCTTAGTAATACTAAATAGGCTGACTATTTTTTAATTAGCTCAGAATCTTTAAACGTTGTATTATTCAATGATTGATAAGTTATTGAATTCAAATTTAAAACGTATATCACAGAAACGTAGGTACTATATTACTACTAATGACGAATTATATACGAATTATATAATTATTTATTACACGCCTCCACACCTATTTTTATAACAAAAAGGTTAAGAAGATAACTATTTTTTTTATTGTATTTTTACCATATAACGTAATATAGTTGTGTTCTTCAAATTATATTTTCAATATTACAAATTACAAAAATATGTAAAAGTTTTTTTTTTCTGAACAAAATTCAATACATTTTTTTAACAACAAGAATAATTACAGAAGGGAATAATTACAATAAAGTATATTTACAATAATAAATAATGAATAATAAATATACAAGAACAAAGTAATTAACAAAAAATATACAAATTAAATATTATAACCAACACCCGTTGAGGCCAGGTGAGTTCTCATGTCAGAACGTTCCATAAATTACATACTTGATCCATGCTCTTCTTTTAAAATCTAAAATATTCAAACCAATTATATATTATATTTTTTTTAACGAAATGAAAAAGTGTGTCCAATATTATTTATTTACTTATTTTGTAGTAATATCGTTTCATTATAGAGTTTTTAATATTACGAAATAATTTATTTATGGTCGTCGTCAAATAATTGCATACTACGCGAGTCAAATACAATTTATGATTAAGTTAAATATTTAAAGGCTCTGAATGTGAAGCATTGAAGCACTCATGAAGTTGCATTATAAATTGTCGAGCAAAATTGTCTAAATTCAACATATATTGCTTCCCATTTGACATAAAAAAGACTATAGGTAATAATGAAAAGATTGGGTTGGAATAACCTGTTAGATATAGTTTTGTGTACATTTTAAATATATCTACACACCAGTTGTTATTAATATAATACAAGAATTGTATAGTATTCTTCTCTAGGATTGTGCTGATTTTGATTCCTATTACGACGATAATATCTATAGGTTGTGTATAGTGTATGGATCATAATACTTAAAAATTAAATAGACATTTTCGTATACTATATTATTATATTATGTCACAAAGCGTATACGTTAACAAAAAAAATTGTAATTAATATTTTGCAAGACGTTTTAACACGTACTGATTTCCATAACTGAAAAATAATATCTACGAAAATGTTTATCGTATCAAATATCTATAGGAACACAAAAAAACGTGTTTTCAATTTTGGCAATTTTAAATTCGTATTTTAATTATTTTTAGTGCACATTAAGTCCTAAATAGTCCTGTATTATATGATAAATAACTAATTTTATGATTCAATAGGAGTGCATCGCACTGATGAAATAATAATCTGAACTCTTATTGGGCACTTCTGTAAACTTATCTGTAAACTTGACCAATTATGAGACTTTATAATATTTAGATGGGTACTTACTTGACCGGGACTATTAGACGAAAATAATGACGATGCTTCTGGATACTCATTACATAATATGTTATTGATATCTTCCAAAACTGTTTCGCTCACATCCTCGGAAAAGTCGTCACTAATATTGATCACCGACATATTATCATGATACAGATTTGTTGTACTCTATAATTATAAATTAATACATAGCCGGTCAGAGTGTGCAGAAATTGTCCAATTATGAGACTCTAATATGTATATGGGTACTTACTTCACCGAGACTATTAGACGAACATATTGGCACTGCTTCTGGATACTCATTCCATGTTCTATTGATATCTGCCCAGTGTGATTGATTCTCCTCCTCGGAAGAGTCGTCACTAATACTGATAACCGACATATTGTCATAATCCAGATTTGTTGTATTTTATAATAATAAATTAATACATAGCAGGTCAGAGTGTGTAGAAATTGTCCAATTATGAGACTCTCATATGTATATTTGAACTATCGTTGCCAGAAAGTCTGGTTCCACAAATATTTTCAAGTTCGATTTTCGAACGGTAAAAGATGCTTGATAGTTCGGTTCGAATTTTTTTTTATGTAGTTCTAATTTCGAACAAAATGGAACGAAGGGTTCGGTTTAGTTCAATTTGAGATTCAAACACTTCGACCCATCACTACCTACTATATATTAATTTATTAATATAAAATACAACAAATCTGGATTATGAAAATATGTCGGTGATCAATATTAGTGACGACTTTTCCGAGGATGTGAGCGAAACAGTTTTGGAAGATATCAATAACATATTATGTAATGAGTATCCAGAAGCATCGTCATTATTTTCGTCTAATAGTCCCGGTCAAGTAAGTACCCATCTAAATATTATAAAGTCTCATAATTGGTCAAGTTTACAGATAAGTTTACAGAAGTGCCCAATAAGAGTTCAGATTATTATTTCATCAGTGCGATGCACTCCTATTGAATCATAAAATTAGTTATTTATCATGTAATACAGGACTATTTAGGACTTAATGTGCACTAAAAATAATTAAAATACGAATTTAAAATTGCCAAAATTGAAAATACGTTTTTTTGTGTTACTATAGATATTAGATACGATAAACATTTTCGTAGATATTATTTTTCAGTTATGGAAATCAGTACGTGTTAGAACGTCTTGCAAAAGTACCCATCTAAATATTATAGAGTCTCATAATTGGACAATTTCTGCAGACTCTGACGTGCTACGTATTAATTTATTATTATTGTATGCTTTATTGTATGCTACAACAAAACCGCTTTATGATGATATGTTGGTGATCACTAAAAGTGATTACTCATCCGAGGAGAAGAATGAATTACGCGTGGAAGATCAAAATATTATATGGAATGAGTATCTACTAGCATTTCTAATACTTTCGGATGTCATGGCAAGCATTGGTCTTAATGAAGTTATAGATGCATTTTCCAAACAAAAGGCTAGAAATAAAAAGTTTTCAATAATTAATTACAAATAATTGTATTTTATAATATTTTAATTTTATTTACTGACAAGTGCTTTCAAGAATAAAGTACAATTTTGATATTCATATTATATTTATATATATTTATTCTTAATTTGCATTATAATTTATAGGCCCAATTTTGTATTTGGTCGTGGACCATATATTTGGTAAATCAGGCTCTGATATCATATTATTATATATAATATAATATGGGTATAATGATATAATGTGGGTACTTACTTCACGGAGACTATTAGACGAAAAACTTGACGATGCTCCTGGATACTCATTCCATAATATGTTATTAATATCTGCCAAGTGTGGTTCGCTCTCTTCCTCAATAGAGTCATCACTAATACTGATAACCAACATATTGTCATGATCCAGATTTGTTGTACTCTATAATTATAAATTAATACATAGCAGGTAAGAGTGTGCAGAAATTGTCCAATTATGAGGCTCTAATAGGTACTTACTTCACCGAGACTATTAGACGGATATATTGGCTCTGCTTCTGGATACTCATTCCATGTGCTATTGATATTAGATATTCAATGGGTTTGATATGAATTTCGGTCTATAATATAATGGAGAATTTCACATTATCCGAGAAATAAAAATGTAGTTACGGAACAACGAAATCGTTGACCTATACACTTAGGTACCTATGTCAATGTTCTCGGTTTTCGGTATTTTTCTTTTTTGGTTGTCACCATCATCAAAAAAAGATAATTTTCTCTTACGATCCATGTCACAAGATACCAGCCTTTTAAAAATTCCGAAATTAACCGTTGTATTTTACTTATATAAAAGCAACTATATCGATTTAGATATTATACGGATACAAACAATTCTATTACTAGAGTTTTATACTAAATGATTTAAATGCTATTATGTTGTACATAGAAACGAAGTGCCATGGCTTACCCTGGATGTTTGTTAGTGTTTTTTTTTTTCATTTTTAGCCATCAAAAATATAAACAGGTTTGATTGTATTTTTTTATTTTTTTTTTAATTATTATACAAATAATAGTAAGTATCGTTATATTTAAACTACATGCAAAATTATATGTAATTTACTTATTTACCAAATTGCATTTTTATTTATTTGCCTTTATACCAACAATAAAACTATCATTTACCTAACAACATTTTCTGTTGAACAAAATAATTCTGAGAATCTAACCAAATTAGAACCACATAGATTCAATTCTATTTAACAAATTTCTATCCATAATACGTTTTTTTTGTTTGCCACGAAATTATATGCTTTTTAGGCACATTCATGAAAGTTTTACCATTTTTAGACTATAATATATTAGTATAGCTGATAATTTATTTAAACAATTATTATGAGGTATTATGAGACTTTGAAAAAATTGACACTACGCCTCTCTCTATTTTATTAATTGGTTTTATTTATTTTGTCAAAAATATATGTTCAAAAACTAGGAACAAAATAAAATATATTTAAAACGTAACCACTTTTTCAAACTTATTATACTAAAACTCATACCTATTATGTGAAATGTATTATTCCATAATTTAAAATGAAATCAATTAAATTGTCAGACATAATAACAAATTAGGTAGTATAATATTATACAATGACAACTAAAATCGTTATTCTTGGTTATGTAGTATGTAATTTCGTCCAAATTTGATCATAAAATAACTATAAAAAAAAAATAACTGTGTGTTTATATTTTTGAGATTTTTTAGTCACAGAATAACCTACTTACGTGGAACCTTGTTTTAAATTTTCAATCCTTGGCTTATCAATTTTTAACGACAAAATTATTTTGAATTTTAAAATTTAATAAATGTTGTCAAAAATCGAACTTTAATGCTTATAAAAAAAAATTGTGTCAATGTATTTTTAATATTTTTCAATTACTATTGTAACAATATATAAGGAGCCTTATATTACATTTTCAGACTTTTCGACCAAACAAATACAATTTTTTTGACATTTACAAAATAAAACTAAAAAAGGGGGTCAAGTGGATGTCGCTCCGCTGTACAGTAGGCTACAAGTAGATCACTGTACTATAATGGATGGTATTACATTTGAATTCAATGATATAATATCATTGTATACGAAAAACGTTTCTGAGCGGAGACGGTATGTCAGTCTAGGATATTTTAAATTATATTGATATTGTTATTTTACGGTAGCTGTTAAGTTGAATTAATATTATTCATATTATTTAATTATTAACCTTAAATTATCAGTGATACTAGAAAAATATTATAATATATACTTTTACTCGTTAAAATTGATTTTATTATGTAATTTCGTCCAAATTTAAACTTAAAATGTCTGTAAAAAATAACTGTGTTTATATATTTTTAGATTTTTTTGTTTACAGTATGTACTATTTATTAGAATCTTTATTTTAAATTTTCAATCTTTAGTTATAAAAACTGACCATTTTATAGTTGTTTAATTACAATGATTGATAATTTTCGAGATTTTGATGAATTTTGTCAAAATTCAAACTTTAAATGATTTTAAAAAAAATGTGTGCCTATGTATTTTTAATATTTTTCAATTGCTATTGTAACAATATATCAGGAGCCTTGTATTAAATTTTCATTATTTTTGGCCCAACAAATAAAATTTTATTGATATTAATAGAAAAAAAAACTAAAAAATTTGAAAATTGAAATCGTCCGTAAAAAGCTGAAAAACAGTCAAAATATCAAGTTTTTGTTTTAGATGCGTTTCGCCAGCACTGCCGCTTTCGAATTTTAATATCAAACATCGTCAGTATTATGTACTTTTTTTTGTACAATTTTGTACAACCAAAATTAAATTTTGTACACCCACCCAAACACCACCAAAACCGTTTTTCCTATGCGTATACTATTATGTACTATACTTGTGTATATTTTAATTGAATGATGACACAAATATAAAATACATAAAACGTAGATAATACTATTTTATTCCTCTTTTACGTAATACTTAATATACCTTCCATTCAAATTTATTATTTAATATTTATACACATTTTATCATACCTTTTGTTATCAAATAGATAATGATAAATACTTTTTCGACATTGGCAGTGCTGGGGAAACGTTTCTCCAGCACGCGCATAGGAAAAACGGTTTTGGTCGTGTCTGGGTGGGTGTACAAAATTTAATTTTGGTTGTACAAAATTGTACAAAAAAAAGTACATAATACTGACGATGTTTGATATTAAAATTCGAAAGTGGCAGTGCTGGCGAAACGCACCTGTTTTTCCGTTGGAAAAGACGTCGGCCGACGTCGTACGCCATTGCCGTATTTTTACTTAATAGAATGCATTTTAATAGTGTAGAAAGTTGTAAAGGTATTGTTTATAAAATTTGCCAAACAATACAACGTGTCAATGTTCATATTATTATAATATGATATTGTAGGTTTATTATAAAATATTTATTAATATTATGTGGAATATAGTTTTTGAACTTGACCCGGTTATGGACTGATCGTCTGATTCTTTACCCAAAATTTTTAATTTTTGTGAAAAAATTAAGTAAATCATTTAAGATCATTTAAGCAGATGATATAGCGATATACCGATCTTATCATTTGTGGCACTAGCCTTGACATAACGACTAAAAGTACCAAATTTCTATTTTTGCGACCTTAACTATTCTACGTGTTTTTGTACGAGGACGATATAAGAAAGTAAATAATGTAAGGAAAAATTTAAGTTGAAATAAATAAAGAAATTTGCTGAAGGCTTGAATATTTGCTGCTTGGAGTGTCCAAAAACTATTGTTAACCTCTTATATGAACTTCAAAAAAAAAAAATGGTAGACCATAATAATATGCTGACTTGAATTTCACGTTCACGTTCGTATATTCGAGCAGGTATTGTCGAAAATACACGAGAAATATTTGAAATTCGTCAAGCACTGACTTCGCGTTCACGTATTCGAAATTTCGAAAAATAAGCGAGAAAACTATGATAATATCATTAATTATAAATACTAGCATTTATAGTCAATAATAATATATAGAATTGAGTTTTGAGTAATAAACAACGACTTCGGCGTCAACGAAAAAAAACAAAAAAATAGCTGAAACAACGATATTACTTTGTATCCGGATTTCAAGAGACCTACCTAACCTAACCTATGTAACGTGCAATGAAAACAATGATTTAAATCAATTTTTCTTTTATTTCTTTTTGACTAGTTCCTTTAAATATTAATTATCAATATACACGAATAAATTATCGTTGCATTGAAAGCGTGATATGTTCGGTATACCGTATTACTATACTGGGTATAATTATTATAATAATATAATTGTAGACCATCACAAAATTAGTCACTAAGCATATCGAACTATTATCATGCGTTATTCACAAATAATAATATACATTGATCTTACTTAAATGATTTTATTATAATGTTTGTGACACGAATCTTACACATTTACAAAACAATAGTCATATTAGATATAAGATACTAAGGTACTGTTATAGGTACTCACACATTTTCACATACAGCTGGCTTCGCCAAATATGTTATTCAGTCATTGGTTTGAAAAGAAAATTTCATCTTTTCGGTGGACCTAAGACTAAGCGGACTATAATTAGTATAACAGCCACGGGCCAGGCAACTTTGGCCACCACCGTGGCGGGAACTGTCTGACGTCTAAGCATCAACACGTGTCAGGACTGTCTATGGACTCATACGACGACGTTTCAGACGGACTACCCACCGAATTATCGTCGAGCGACGACGGTACCGAGCGGTTCACACAGGGGCGGTATAATCGTGCTACGTAGGTATACGTACCACAACGGTGCACCGTGTAGCGTATTATCCTGGTGTACCTCTGTTTAACGCGGTGTACCTTGGCGCCCGCAATGTTAACGTGGTGGTGTACCATCCAAAGTATAACCTGGTTCGCCATAGTTATGCACCCGATATACAATGGTGTCACGATTTCCTCGCACCTAGTGGATAGCAATCAGATACCGCTCGGTGGCGAGACGTTTTTCACGAACTGCCGACCGAATTATCACCAAGCGGCGACGGTACTGATCGACTCGCACGGTGGTGGTAAATCGTGGTACCCAGGTATACACCAAGTCGGTGCACCGCGAAGTGTATCCTGGTTACCTCTGTTTAACACGGTGTACCTATTGGCGCCCACATGATTAACCTGGTGGCACACCACGCAACGTATAACTTGGTTCACCATAGTTTTGTACCCAGCTTACAATGGTTTACACGACTGCCTCGCTCCCGGTGGACAGCGGTCGGATACCGCTCGGTGGAAAGCCTGTTTGTCCCGTCGTCGGACGGGTCATAGACTCTAAACTACGGTTGATGGTTGACATTGTCAGAATTACAAGTTCAGTCATTCGTTTATTCCGCGATGGTGGCCAAAGTGGCCGAACTGATGTCTGGTGGTAATGATATTCAGCTTCGTCTTACCCGTTAATCGTAACGATCTCCGCACACTGTAGTTCGATGCCCGACTAGGTTTGACTTAAGAACACAGAAGACGCACAACTTTGGACTCTGTAGCCTTCGATATCTGATTGATAGTAGATATGTACGTAACCTATCTAATATTCTATAAAATTAAAAAAAAAGGTTTTCAAATATAAATTCGTTGTGGTGATGAGTCTGTCGAAATATATGTATTTAAGAATGTATATTATAGGTAATATATTATAATATTTAATGTTAATTTTTTTCTTTTGTCGGAAATAAATATCTATAATTTTACATTTAAACACGAAAAAACGAAAAAATAATAATTATACGGTCTATAATGGATGGCACAATGCTGGTTTGAGTATTTTTTTATTTAATCATAAATTCTATATTTAATTGTTTATTACTAGGGCAATGAAGTTGTTGCTTTTGAATGTTTTTTATAAATTTTTTATAAATCATTTTAAAAATCATCTTTTAGAAAAGTATTAACACACGCAGGTTATATTATAATCACGTATTTCATAACGTAGGCCGCTATTATAAATATTTGACCAGTATATTATTATAGAAAAGGAGATTGAGTAGTGGATTTATACTTTATGTTTACTGAATGTTGCAGGTCCTATACATTTGTTCAAAACTGATAGAGCTAATAATGCTTTTATTTTGATTATATATTTTGATTCTTACAATATACTTGATTAAAAACTTTGAAGCCATTTAAACAGTATAAAAGTCAACAAACATTTTGGAAAGTATTACACTTTTAATGTAGGAATAACTTATATGTATAGGAAATTAAATATTCATGTATCACTAAATTTAAAACCAAATCTGTGCAAATTAATAACTTTTACACTTTAAATCTGCACAATGCTGGTTTTTAAATAACATTCACTTCTATTATAATGTTATGTTCATATAAAAATGTATATGTATTTTATTTTTTTCTTACTTGTTAATCAGTATATAATATTTAGTTTCTAAATATTATTATGTTTATTAATCTCTATGTCGTACCTAAAAGAAACGTTTAATTACATTAACAAAATGCCCATTTATTGAATAAATTTGTTTCATACTCAAATGTAAATGGCAGTTATCACAGAGAAAAAAAAATTAAAATTTTAGTTAATCTTTATATAATATTTTAGCCGGGATTTTATGAAAATGTCCCACTGTGCACAGCAGCTCCGCAAAAACCTTCAAAAAAACAAATTTATATTTGTATATTCTAATTTTCTTTGGTCATACGTATTTAGTATTATTTCCTAATTTACAATTAATCATAGATTTTATTTTATCAAAAAAAATTTTAATTTTATATTATAGAAATAATTATCGTACCCGTATAATATAATATGTTAAAATATCTTGATACATTCAGCTTTAACAAAAACAACAAATATCTCGTTACTATGGACATGAGTGTTTAAAAAATCTAAAATTCGTGTCTGTGTTGCATAGTAACCATTTATCAATAAACATTTCTTCCGATCATTACGAATAATTTGTCATTCGTATACCTACTGTCTTACAGTTTAAACGCTTATCCGTATAATATATTCATTATTATTCTTCCTATACATTATTATTATATTACCTAATATTATGTCGAATAACGTAGTTCTTGATATTAATTCATCCGAAATCAACATGTCGCCGAAAAACGAACTAATGCGATTGGTTTTCGACGATTTACGAAAAAATAGACCAAAACCGTTGCCAGAGAGCTGGGATTTGAGTACATTTCGTGTGCAGACAAAGTTTCTATCCATGCCTAACTTGGCCGTGATGGATAAGAATTCTTTTGCCAAAGCTTCAGAGGTTAGATGGCATTCCGTGCCAAATCTGAAATTTTTGCAGGTTACCAACGATTACCGGATACCGGAACTGTCTGAACACCGTGATTCAGAGATTTCGTTGGAGGGCACGCTATGTATATCTATACCGGATAGCTCCGTGCATTCAACTTTACCTGACCAGACGCCTGCAGAGATTGGATGGCGATCTACGTCCACCGATCTCATGGTTCCGCAGGTTTCCAGCGATATCCAGATACCAGAACCAACGGAACACCGTGATTCAGAGATTTCGATGGAGGGCACGCTATGTATATATATACCGGGTATCGCTGTGAATCCAAATTTCGCTGGCGATGCTCCTGACTTAGGATTATCGTCTGTCACCTCCTGCAAGACCGAGTTGCCGGTTTTGAATACGACGAAAGACACAGACGGAGTGCCTGAAACCGCGGAAGTCAAGCAAAGACGTCCACGCCGTTCGTTCTGGCGTAGGACGAAGAAATTCGTCAAGAGATTGTTTTGTTGTTGTGGTTCTGTTGACACCATAGACCAATAGTGTATATTATAGACATTTTACGACCGCTCCTCTCAAATCGTAATCTGTACTATGTCGGCTCTTCGCCACGTCTTTTGTGCCGTTTCACGGTCGTATCTCTTATTGTATCTTATTATATAACGTCATATTGTATAATCATATTCTGTGGTAATAATTTAATAATGTAATAATGTAATGTTATAATGTAAAATGTAATAACAATGTAATAATATATATGTTTGTATAAAATTAATCAATGTGAAAATTGTGTGTATATTGTTCTGGTATAATATACATTCGGTTTTTTTTCAACTGGTGTAAAAATCTCATTATGATCATTTCTCAAGCTTTTTGACAAAAGAACAAAAAATGATATCAACAGGGTGCATCGAGAAAAGATCAAAAACACTGCGATAACATGCCGAGAATCATAATAAAATAACTTGGTAAGACCCTTTAAAATATTATATTAGGTAATACATATATTATATTATCAATAAAAATAAAATATCCATTTTAAAAAACTTAAAATATATTTATAATTATTATTGTAAAATACTGTCACTAAATCGTTAGGTGACAAATTTAAACAAAAAATAACTTAATAGTAAATGCCTAAATACCAAAAAAAAAATGTAAAACACTCCAGAATCGTATATACGTTTTACGAGGGATATTTCTACATTTCTTTAGATAATATTATATGATTGAAGACCGAACCCGATTAATTGATTATAAATTATAATAATATTACGTGCAACGACCAATTTTTTCAGAAACACATGCCGGTGGGAGATAAAAAATCATAATCAGGGCTCCGAGCAAAGATGCGCCGATGATTGTCAAGGGTGTCAACTTTGACAAGTATAAAAAAGACGTGTGTGTGGTTTCCAAGGCATCGTTTACAACCAATTGTGCGGCACCCTTATTACACATCATACACAAAAGGTTTGGTGTGGAACACTGTCTACTGACTACTGTTCACTGTTCGTATATTATGTAGGCAGCACTGAATAATATCGTCCTAGGAGGTGGGTATCGACGATACCTATAAGAAAGTCAGTAAAAATATTAAGTTTTTAATTTAAAAGATAATACACGTTTTGTAATGCAGTTTTTTCATATAATATATGACCATGCCTTCCCCTTTAACATGGTCTATATAAAATGTTATTAAATTATTAAACTTATATTGTGTTTAAATAAAACCTTATTAAAAAAATGGCGATTTTTTGTTTTGTATATTTTATTATATAGAGAAAAAAATAATTTTCAAATCGGTGTTTAATTTTTAATGGATCAACGCAATTTATATTTTAAAAATACAGCAAGCTTAATAGTTAAATAAAATTGAATATTTTTCCGCACAATCTAATATAGATATTAAATAATACACTACAAGTTGAATTTATCTGTATTATTTTTATTTGTTATACTATACATATCTAATTATGATTGTTAAATCGATAATATAAATTAAATAATTTTTTCATTAATAAGTACAAAATATTAAGTTAAAATTGATAAAACTAAAATATATATATTGTAAAACCTTTAAAAATTGTTTAAATTATCATTAGATATACAGCGTGTGAGTGTGTCCAAAAAGTACAGTATCACCCTTATTAGTCTTTCTATTGAAATCAATATATTTAAATTCAGTGTTTTTTACAGTAATGAGTTTGGAAATTCTGATTGAACAGCATAAGATTCAATTTCTTTATTCAAAAATGATCAAAAATTGTTTACGCAATTAAACTTATTACATTTCCAAGTTTTTGATTTTGTTGATCATGTTTCTTAAAGCAATTATAAAAATTAATCTTAAAATGTAATGAAAATCGACCAAGTTTGAGCTAGTTATTATTTTGAATTTCTAAGAAAAATAGTTACCAATGTGATTCATGCATACGGACTTAATAAAATACGATTGGCATGCTTTAATAAAAATAGCAGCGCAGATGGTTTCTTACGAAATTCAAAATAATAACTACCTTTGACTTGGTCAGTTTTAATTAAATTTTAATATTTATTTTGAGAACTGTTTTAAAAAATATCATCAACAAAACGGCTATCTTTTAAATTGAATAAAAACCTAGTTAGGTAAAAAATGTTTTGATAATTTTTGAATTTTTGAGGAAAAGACATAGTTCCTTATTCAGTCAGAATTTCTAAACTCATTACTGTTTTATTCGGTATAGAATGGTTTGTATAGGGACAGTATATTACATACTAACATCGATCGTTATTGTTCGAACACTGATGCGTTTTGCACCACCATACTTTTCGGCTAATTTCCTCCCGGCTGCGTATATGGACGGTGCAGTTTGCGAGATGACTACACCCTCCTCTGTTGTCTAGATCCGGACTGTTGGCCGTTGTTTGTGCGTAGGTACCGCTGCAGGCTGTACCACAGGTTGCACCTTAACGGTTGTATTTTCCTAAAGAAAAAGTCGCCTCCCTCATCGCTGCCTCACGTGGGCCACGAAGTCTGTCTTTGTGCGTACTTTTAGCGCGAAGGAGTATACGCTTCGCCACACGACAGCCGACGTAAAACCTCCTGTTTGAGCTACAGAGTGTGTCACACACCACAGTAAGTTGGTCTGGTTTTGTTATACCAATAAATAGTAGGTACAATGTCCTAAGTACATTTATACAGTATTTTTACGTATTTTGTAGTTACTAACATATTATATATTATCTACATACAATATCACGTCTTAAATTTCAATATAAGACATTTCTTTTAAGCATACATTACACACACACACAAACACACAAACGACATACTTACATAATACATAGTCGCATTTACGTAGATGAATAAAAATATTCCAATCAAAGGACCCTCAAAAGTATTAATTACTTTGAACATTTTACACCCCCACCATGACCCATCCACACTTATCAACAAAATCAACTGATTATACTTCTACACAATGCAGAACACCGACGGTTTACATATTAACAACTACCCTGCTATACCTAGTAGTATAATCAGTTGATGTTGTTGATAGGTGTGGATGGGAGATGGCGGGGCTGAAAAATTTTCAAAGCAGTTACGCTGTTTAGGGCGGTTGGCTTGGAATATTTTAATTATTTATCTACGTAAATGCGACCATGTTTTATGTAATTATAACTTTTGTGTGTGCGTACGTGTGATTAAGTATGTGTGTGTGTACCTAATTTATGCCTAAACGAAGTGTTTTATATTAATATCCAAGCTGTATGACTAGTTTAGACATGTGTCATGTTGTATGTATGTAGGTATATAATATATAAGAACCTACAAAATATGTACGAGTAAAAAAAAAAAAATACTGTATACCTATGTATGTATGTATGTACTTAGGACATTGTACTATGTATTGGTATAACATGTGATTATATATAATATAATATGTAGACTGTATAATATTTTGCGTAAGTAATATTTATGTATATGTGAGTGTTTAATTTGTAATGGTCTGAGAGTCCAGCTATAAAGGACATGGATAGCACAAAATAATCGAATCAATTGTACACCAGAACATAATAAAAATATAAGTTTGTTTATGAGGGAAAAGGGGGGGGGGTAATTTAATTGATTGGGAAGGGGGAAATTACTCGTGTTCGACATAGTTGATACAAATATACATAAGAAAAATATACAGAGTTTAACAGCTGAAAGAACTGATTAATACAATACATTTTGTTATAATCAATATTTTTGAATTGTTTTTCATTAATTTAATTTATAAATACTTGAGCTATATATTGTTCGTATTGTCTATACAGAGGAGCGTATGCTTTTTTATGTAAAATTTAAGGGGGGACTTCAGAACTGTCATTTTACCATTACACGATTGGTTTATAGAATTTTATATAATTTATATTATTTTGATGACTAAAAAACAATAATTACAGTTCAAATTGAACTTATAATGGCGCTGAGCGCACAATAATATAATAAATAACAAATATACAAAACAATCGTTTATAATTGATATAAGGGTGCACTTAAGAATTAACTTAACTTAACTAAACCCTGTCGGAACAGTAAATAACTCGTGAAAACTAAAAGGTTGCGATAACCAAAATACAATACAGCAAAAAGAAAACCTGACTGACCCAACCTTCACATTTGTTGGAACTCGGTGCACGAGATATATCCTCCGCTGGAAAGGCGACAATTGTCTTCAGATGAAACACCGACCTCCCTATGGTGTATGACGGCGACGGCCGACCGCGCATAAGTCGAATGAGTGATGCCCAACTGGGTGGGTAAACGAAAACCAGACCAACATACTGTGGTGTGTGACAAACTCTGTAGCTCAAACAGGAGGTTTTACGTCGGCTGTCGTGTGGCGAAGCGTATACTCCTTCGCGCTAAAAGTACGCACAAAGACAGACTTCGTGGCCCACGTGAGGCAGCGATGAGGGAGGCGACTTTTTCTTTGGGAAAATACAATCGTTAAGGTACAACCTGTGGTACAGCCTGCAGCGGTACCTACGCACAAACAACGGCCAACAGTCGGGATCTAGACGACAGAGGAGGGTGTAGCCATCTCGCAAACTGCACCGTCCGATATACGCAGCCGGGAGGAAATTAGCCGAAAAGTATGGTAGTGCAAAACGCATCAGTGTTCGAACAATAACGATCGATGTTAGTATGTAATATACTGTCCCTATACAAACCATTCTATACCGAATAAAACAGTAATGAGTTTAGAAATTCTGACTGAATAAGGAACTATGTTTTTTCCTCAAAAATTCAAAAATTATCAAAACATTTTTTACCTAACTAGGTTTTTATTCAATTTAAAAGATAGCCGTTTTGTTGATGATATTTTTTAAAACAGTTCTCAAAATAAATATTAAAATTTAATTAAAACTGACCAAGTCAAAGGTAGTTATTATTTTGAATTTCGTAAGAAACCATCTGCGCTGCTATTTTTATTAAAGCATGCCAATCGTATTTTATTAAGTCCGTATGCATGAATCACATTGGTAACTATTTTTCTTAGAAATTCAAAATAATAACTAGCTCAAACTTGGTCGATTTTCATTACATTTTAAGATTAATTTTTATAATTGCTTTAAGAAACATGATCAACAAAATCAAAAACTTGGAAATGTAATAAGTTTAATTGCGTAAACAATTTTTGATCATTTTTGAATAAAGAAATTGAATCTTATGCTGTTCAATCAGAATTTCCAAACTCATAACTGTAAAAAACACTGAATTTAAATATATTGATTTCAATAGAAAGACTAATAAGGGTGATACTGTACTTTTTGGACACACTCACACGCTGTATATCTAATGATAATTTAAACAATTTTTAAAGGTTTTACAATATATATATTTTAGTTTTATCAATTTTAACTTAATATTTTGTACTTATTAATGAAAAAATTATTTAATTTATATTATCGATTTAACAATCATAATTAGATATGTATAATATAACAAATAAAAAGGGGGTCAAGTGGATGTCGCTCCGTTGTACAGTAGGCTACAATTAGATCACTGTACTATAATGGATGGTATTAAATTTGAATTCAATGATATAATATCATTGTATACGAAAACGATTCTGAGCGGAGACGGTATGTCAGTCTAGGATATTTTAAATTATATTGATATTGTTATTATACGGTAGCTGCTAAGTTGAATTAATATTATTCATATTATTTAATTATTAACCTAAAATTATCAGTGATGCTATAAAAATATTATAATATATACTTTTACTCGTTAAAATTGATTTTAATATGTAATTCCGTCCAAATTTGAACTTAAAATGTCTATAAAAAATAACTGTGTTTAAATATTTTTTAGATTTTTTGAATACAGTATGTACTATTTATTAGAATCATTATTTTAAATTTTCAATCCTTAGTTAAGAAAACTGAACATTTTATAATTATTTAACTACAATGATAGATAATTTTCGAGATTTTGATGAATTTTGTTGAAATTCGAACTTTAAATGATTATAAAAAAAATGTGTGCCTATGTATTTTTAATATTTTTCAATTGCTATTGTAATAATATATCAGGAGCCTTGTATTAAATTTTCATTATTTTTGGCCCAACAAATAAAATTTTATTGATATTAATAGAAAAAAAAACTAAAAAATTTGAAAATTGAAATCGTCCGTAAATAGCTGAAAAACAGTCAAAATATATTCAAAATTAGATGGTGTATAGCTTATATAAACTTTCAATGAAATTTTCATCCATCTACAGTTATTTGTTTTTGAATTGCAACAAAATAAGAAAATCGCTACATGAGAAATCGAGTGAATATCGAATCTTGTACAAATTTGAACTTAAAATGCTCATAAAAATTTATTATGACTTGCTTATAAACTTTTTTTTATTGATAAAATTAGGCAAACTTATGAGGAATCTTGTATTACATTTTCAAATCTTAGATTTAAAAAGAAAAATTTTTATGAATTTCTATCTCAAAATAAATTGCAAATTTTCGTCATTTTTACGTATTTTGTCAAAATTTGAACTTTGATTACATATAAATAAAAATTGTGACTACGGATTTTTAATATTTTTAATCTGCCTTTGAAACTATATATTAGATATAGGGTGACCATACGTCCCGTTTAAAACGGGATTGTCCCTTTTTTGATCATTATGTCCCGTTGTCCCGGGAAACTTCGAACGGGACGCTTTTTATCCCGTTTTCAGAAGATTGTCCTGTTTTAATCCCGTTATTTCCATATAGTTAACCAAAGTTATAAATAACAAATTAAAATTTCCGTGGAACGAACGTCGAGTGCCGATGCCGACGAGCAATACAAATAGTAATAAGATAAGCGTATAGCATAATAATTGTACCATACTACCATAGTAATTGTAAATTAGCCATTAGGATTAGGTAACAATGTATAGTATTAATATTCTATGAATCTATCGCAGACCGTGGCATGTGATAACGATAACCGATAGTTTCTGCGAATTACCTACGCACATGACACGTGCTACACAAGTCACCACTATACGTCGTATATCATAATATGCATTACGAACTAAAATATATGATACTATGTCGATGATAATTATCAAAAAGTCAAACAACAAAATATGTCGAATAGTAACGTACGAACTGTAAAGCGATAGTGTTTATTAAAGCCACTACGTATCGTCTTTTTTCTTTAAATTTTGTTAGTTGGTGCATTATTTTTTTTTTAAATGCCAGAGAGGAGATGTACGTTCACTGTATCTTTACAGTCTGAATTTACTTTCCTAAAAAACTGTGAAGAAATTGGAAAAGTGTTTTGTACGGTGTGCAAGGCAGTATTTTCAATCGAACATGGAGGACGCTCAGATATCACAAAATTATTACATTTACCGGTGACAACTGTAATACCAATTTTGAAGATGCTGCAAGGAGGGGAACAAAAAATGTTTTTACGATTTTGAACAATAATTTAAAGACTAACATTTCTGGAATTGGTTGTGCAGATCATATTCTGCACAACGCTATGCAAACTAGTACAGATATCTTACCTATTGTTATCGAATGTATTGTTAACAAAATATTTCAATACTTTTATGTTTATACTGTGAGAATGGAAGCATTAAAAGAATTTTGTGATTTTACAAATACACAATACAAAAACGTACTTGGAAGTGTAAAGACAAGATGGCTATCCTTACAACCAGCAGTCTCCAGAATTATTGAAATGTATCCAGCTTTAAAATTGTACTTTGACACTCAGGATAAATGCCCAACCATTTTAAAATCATTTTTTAGTGATCCCGTTGCAATATTATGGTTTCATTTTATATAAAGTCAATTCAAAGTCGTTTGTGACACTATAAAAAGAATAGAAGGGGACGACATATCTGCATGTGAAGTATCAGAAGAATTAGAAATACTATGTGGAAAAATAAAAAACACAAAAACACAAAACTTTTTAACTTCTAGTGTAAATTCGATGCTTTTAGAACTAGAAACAAAAAATAAATACACAAAAAAACAATTTATAGAGCAAACTAACCAGTTTTATGACACATTTTTGCTGTACATTGAAAAGTGGGGAAATTAATTTGAAGAACTAAAAATATTTCGTTGGACTCAATTGATAAATTGTCCAACATGGAATAATATTCAAAAAAGTTTAACATTTATTTTGCAAAATAATAAAAAACAAACCGGTTGGAATGTGGATGAAGATATTCTTTTTGATGAATATAATCATGTAGTTAATGTTATAAATGAAAATTTAAAAGAATGGCAAAATAATTATGTTCGTGTTGAAGAAAGATGGTGTGCTATCTATAAAATTTTAAATAGTAAAAATTCTGAAAAATCATTTCAAAAAATATTCGTGTAATGATTTTTATGATTTTTTGTTAACACAACCAAAACTATTAAACGCAATCAGTTCATCGCAAAAGTACAGTAACGGCACTGCAATAGATATTAAAGAACATAATGAGCAATCGACATCAACCCAAAAAATTTAACAAGTTTTTTTTATTAAAATATTAAACAAGGTAGTTAAAAAATATTTTAATTGTAACTATAAAATATAAAAATATTTAAAAAAAATGTGTATGTTTTTTTAAAGTATTTAAACCAAAAATTACTTGTCCCGTTTTTTTTTTTTTGTAAAACTGGTCATAACCTACTGTGACATTTTATTTTAATATCATAATATAATATAATGATAATGCCGTTTTACTTTGTTATTGTTGTTGGTTAACACGGTCAACCATTCATTATAAAACTTTTATATAGCAGTATATAGGCGTATACATTGATACCAAATTAATAATTGTTCATTAGCATGGTGTTATTTATTTATACGTTGTAAATTTTCATATTTTACTTAAAATACTTACTTTAATCATTTAGTTATGTCATTCGTTAATAAAAACACCTTAGTGGTAAGCGAAAAATAAAAAAATCAAGAGAAAATCAAGAAAAAATATAGAATTTGTCAAAAATAAATAACTTTTTCAGCTGATTTTGATAAAGGTAAGTACTGTTAAGTAATATAGAGACTGGGTTAATAATTCAATAAATTAGATCTTAGATAGGTTATTAAGATTAATAAGTGGGTATCTTTATTAAGAATGTTTGAAGATATTAATGAAGACCAGTGATTAACCGAAGGGGGGTCATGGAGCTATGTTACACCCCTCCCCCGCTCGGCAATATTTGATTTTCAGTCTGTGTTTAAAGTAAATAAAATATATATTTACATATATGTATAAAAAAAGTAATTGAGGCACTTATTAGTTATTATAATAGCTTTTAAAATGTTAAATACTATAGCTCATATTATAACTATTTTGTAATAATTAATAAATAATAAATTATAAATTATAATTATCACCTATTTCATATGTTTGTTGACTTTATTTCATTCTGATATAAATTAAAAATAATAAGTTAGGTATTTCTAAGTTTCAACTTCAAATTTAATTCAAACTAAAAATTGAGACATAAAGTAACAAAGAAATTATAAATTTATAGCATGAAACTAAAAAAAAATTAATAATTTGAAGATTAGACCCCCCATGATTTTTTTTTTTTGATGAAGACCATGTTCCTGCTTCCACTCACAACACATCACCAGGTGCATATTATATTTAATTTGAATTTAACTGTATCAATATGTATTAATTGATTTAACTGTTTGAAGGTATTAATGAAGACCATATTCCTGCTTCTACACATGACATATCACCAGGTACCTATATTATATTGAACTTGAATTTGGTTTATGTGGGTATTTTAATTCTCATCTAATTGTTAAAAAAAAAATAAAATATTGCTAGATTTAATTTGAAGTCAAACTACCCAACTGATAAAGGAAGTTTTGATAATGAAGTAACAGATGGTAATAAAAGGTCCATACTATTATTCAGCCCATGTAGATCAAACATTGAATTCCCTGGTACAAATCGAAGAGGTACGATTAGAAGATTTTCATCAAATTACTATTCTTCATGTCAACGAAAATGGGAAGTCGTATTCAAAGGGCATAGTTATGTTACTCTGTTATACTAGACAAAGTATATTGTGATGTTTGTTGGCTTTTTGCTAATCGTCGCAACAGCAGTTTTACTCCTAAACAGATTGATGGTATTAACGATTGGCTACATCTTTCCCAAAAATTAAAATCACATGGACAAAATGTGGTAAGACATTTAGAAACCACAAAACTTAGAACAGTTTGGTTAAAAAAAATTTTGTAGTATTGATAAAGAACTTTTGACCAAAAACCAAATTTCAAGTTCTGGAGAGATATTTTAACAAGAGTAATAAAAATAACACTCACTGCAGGGAACAAAGCATTACGTGGGAATTGGCTGAATTTGATCCTGTTTTACAGACATTATTGAATAATAAAAAAAATCATATCAAGTACTTGAGCCCAACCATACAAAATTAATTAATTCAAATTTTGGGATCAAGTTTGCAAGAAATAATTTGTGATGAAACCAGGCCATTTCTTGTTTGGAATTATCATAAACTCCACTCAAGATATTACTAAAATTGAACAAGTCAGTGTTATAATTTGCTATGTCTTAATTGATTTTGAAAACTATTTAGTTAAAATTAAGGAATCATTTCTTGGATTTTTTTTAAATACTTCATCAAGGAGCTGTTGATTACAAAAATCTAATTTCTCAACTTCTTCATAACTTGGGCTTGGATATTAGTAAATGTAAAGGACAAGGCTATGATGGTGCAAGTGTTATGAGTGGAATTTATTCGAGGCTACAGAAGAGAATTAACGATATTGTACCTAATGCTGTGTATGTTAATTTTTATGCCCATTATCTGAACCTAGTGGTTTGTGATGCAGCCAAGAGATCTGACAAAGCAATGAGATTTTTTGAAACTGTACAATCTGTATTCAACTTTTTTAGTGGAATTGATTCAAGATAGCCATTATTGACTCTTGGAGAAGATACTGCAACAACAGTTCGTAAGAAGGTTCTGAAAAAAATATTTGCTACACGCTGGGAAGCTCGACATAATGCAGTATTTGCACTTAAAGAAAGATTCGTTGGTGCGCTGAAGAGACTCTAACAGTAATTAGTCTGACCAGCAAAAAAAAAAATGAAGAGATTGTTCAAAGCAAATCTTTGCACATAGGGGGTGCTTAGCACAATAACACCCCCAGCCCCTAGGCTTCAAATTAGCATTCCCAGTTCCCATTAAATAACATATAATATAATTATTTTAAATATTTTAAATATTTTGAATACATAATACCTAGATTATGTACAGTATAATTGCTTAATAGTTTATATAAAATATTTTTTAAAAAGAAAAGCGATTATATTAACATTTATACAATTTCAACTTTATTATTATAGTTATTAATTTGTCTGTACAAGTATTGAAGTATAATTAATTAAAGTTTTAATTTGTTATATTTGTATTACCTATAATGAAAGAGTAAGATTATTAATAAGTAAAAATTTTAAATTGTTGCAATGCAGTTTATTATATTAGGGAGGTGTGGACTATGGGGGTAAAACCCCCTACGGATCTGTGTACCATAAATTATTCCAGCACCCCCTACATGCACATCCAATGCGCGTCTAACTGTCTAAGTAATGGAACACAGATTAAATTTGCACCGGGGCCAATCTAGTTCTATATAGCTACGGCACTGGGCATGTCAATCTGACGGAGAAGCAATTCGTATTATTTTTGACCATTAGGACATCAGCGCAACATTTGTTTTCTCTCTCTGACGCACGCGCAACATAACAAATTAGCGTATGCAGCCAATCTTGTGTTGTTAGCTTTAATGTTAAGAGTGAATTTACTTCGTATATGATACTTCAAGTTATAAATATTTTCTGTGTTTATCTTACACTTGCATAAGTCATAACTCGTATAAAAATTTTAATTTAAAAATAAGGTCAAAGTACAAACACAGATAATATTCATAACTTTAAGTTTATAATAACTTTAATAATAGATATATTTTTAAAGTTAACAATTCAATATTGGTTCTGTTGAAGGAAAATTTACTATATTGCACAAGGGTTGGAGAAACAAAAAATCCGCAGATACCCTCTTAAAATATGTTGTGTACCTCATTATTTTTTTATTATATACGAGTGCCTTCTAAACATTAATAAATAAAAGTTTTTTCCAGTAGATATTCATTGAACGCAAAATATTTTATTATCAGGGTATTAAATATCTTATATTGATAAAATATTACCTTTATAGTTATTAAGATGTCAGTTGAGTGAATATGACTGATTTGTTTACTGTTGCATCAGGTGTATGCCGTCGATTTATTTTCAAGTTTTTCCATTTACCTAGGTACTTATTAGTCGTAACTTTTAATACGGAATAACTTTTATGTTGTATCATTAATTATAATATTATATACAACTAATAAAATAATAGTTTTTACTATTTTATTTGTATTATTTAAATAATTTGTACTTTATAATAAATATATTTAAGTATGTTTTAAAAGTGAAAAATAATATGGAAACAACTTTAGTCTATGATCAATTAATAACTTGTTGAAGTCGCATGCCAAAAATTCAACGTGAATTCGTTATTAATGCTTACAAAATTAGTTTATAGATCTTATAAGACGTCTATATAGATTATAGACGAAGTTATTTAAAATCGTCAAAACAGGTTAGGACGGTCAGGTCAATGGCAGATAATTGCCTATATCAGTGACGTACTTAGTCCTGGATTTTGAAAAAAGTTCTGCCATGACGTTTGGCCACCACTACGATGTTTATAAATTATAATATTATAATATATTACTCCCCACTCTCAAACTCGTTCAACAAACGCGCGCCGAAAACCGGTATTTTTGTCGTCACCGATCTGCTCACCACGATAAGCATACGTTTACGCTAGTGTAGTATAACGCGTCTTGTTGGAAACTGCTCACACCGATGTACTTACGTCCTTTAACCTATACTATAATACGCATTCGAGACGATTTTGAAGTGTTTATTCTTTCCATCCAAATAGTGTTCATATTGTTTTCAATACTATGCAAGCCGAGTGCCGACCCTAATACGGTCAAACTGTGAAATGAACATAACACACAGCACTATATAATTAATTTACTAAAAGTTACAAATCACCGCTCCGTATAGCGTGTCAACACAAAAAACACATACAATACCTACATGTTTATCGGTATCAGGTGAAATCAGTGAGTTTAGGGTATTTAATCATAGTAATTTTATATAATATTTAAGTATATTTCGATAATTATTTTATAATATAATTACCTATGTACCTACTTTATTACTGTAATGTAGTATAACTATATTATATATAAATATCTGATGACCGTACCTATGTGATAATTCTGAGGAGTCCTTCGTTATACATTAGCTGTATTATATCTATTGTTATGCATATTTTAATATGAAAGAATAATATTTTTATTTTATTATATCATTAACATTTATGCGCAGCAACTATAATATAAATTTTGTATGTGACCACGGTGGAGCTGATGTAAAACGACTCCGTAAAACAATTCTCTGCTGAGTATTCTATATGTAGTCCCGTGTATATTATAACACACAAGTCCTAAACATGTGCTGTGGTACGTCATCACTTGTCACAATAACGTGTATTTAGGTATTAAGTAGGTACTTCACGTACCTATATGTGAATAATATATTATCAAATGTCAACTGCAGCATTGCATATAAATTTAGGATTTTAAAAATATCTCTCTGAATATTGAATGAGAGTATAATATTTGATTTAATGAAAATAAAGTGATAAATATTTCAAACAAATTATTATGTGAACAAAATATATTTTTTAGGAATTTTGATTGAACACATAATAATCTAATGTTATAATGTGTAAGTACACCACAATGTACCTAATTTAATATACTTTACTTTTTAATATTTGGATAATCATAGTAAATAACCTAAGTACCCGTTACTTACGTTAACCAATCATTACTGTAGTTAAATACTGTCGAATGTATAATTGCTGATTATTTGCCTAAAATTACAAATGTAAATAATAAATATTAATAACAATGTGTCACAAATGTACATAGTAATATGTATTTATTACCTCTTTACCTACTTGTATTTTCTTTTTGAGTTATTAATTTTGAGATACTATAGGTACGTATTTGTATTTTTTACTGGCCTGTTAAATTAATTTTGTGCCACACTGCTGTAAAATATACATCGACGAATTTTTTTTCCAAATTTATGATTTTATGTTCTCTTAAATGTACCTATTATTTTATATCAATACTTCAACATACCTACCTATCATATTATATACTTGCACCGTACTTTGTTTTCGAATTTGTTAACCTCAACCATTTATAATATTAATATACATATTTTAAAAACTGGTTTAAAAATTAAAATTACTGGAATACGTTATAACTTATAGGTACGTACTCTACCTATTTTATGTTATTTGAGATTCTGAGTGGAGCGTTGAAAGTATTGATTTTACAATGATGTGCAGTGTTTTTTAATTTTTTAATTTTTACTCTATTTTAATTTTAATTTTTTGTATCTATGTACACGATAAGTAGTCACAATAATGATTTTATTTATCAATATCTTGTTAGATGGGAAATTGAATCTAGTTGGTGAATTTTGAAGGTTATTTTTTAAAATTACCAATTGTTTTCAAAAGCGCAGGTAAAAACAAAAGAAAAATAAAGGAAAACGAGAATTTTTACGCAAAATTAATTTTGGATTTTGGTATAACTCTAAAACAAATAACCGTAGATACATGAAATTATCACTGGTTGTTTATATTAGCATTTTCTATACACGATATAATTTTCAAAATATTTTGAATTGTGTGAACTGTTTACGGACATACTCAGTTTCCTATTTTTTTAAGTTTTTTTTCTACGAATGTCAATTAAATTTTATTTGTTTGGTAAAAAAGTTTGAAAATTTAATATAAGGATCCTAATATTGTTACAATGACTTTTAAAAAATATTAAAAATCTATACCCACAATTTTTTTTTTACAAGCATTTAAAGTTCAAATTTTAGCAAAATACGTAAAAATCATGAAAATGTGCAAATTATTTTCAGTTAGAAATTCATAAAATATTTTTTTTTTAAATCTAAGGTTTGAAAATTTAATTCAAGATTCTTCATGAGTTTGTCTACCTATTGAAAAAAAAATGTCTACAAGAAAGTCAAATTAAATTTTTATGAGCAATTAAAGTTCAAATTTTAACAACAGGAAATTCACTTGATTTCTTATGTAGCGATTTTCTTATCATGCTGTAATTCAAAAACGGATAACTGTAGATACTTGAAATTTATATTATATGTTAACTTTATCAATTCTTATACTTGATAAAATTTTAAAAATATTTTTATTACAGTTTTTATAGTTTTTTTTTTCTATAAATGCCAATTCATACCTACTTTGTACCTAAATCTTAAATGACATTTCTGTCTGTTTCAAACTGTAAGTACTTACCTTTTTTTACTAATAAAATTTTGATGCATATTTACTTCTGTAAATTATGACAATTATACATAAGCATAAAATTTATTAAAAAAAACAAAATTGATTAAAATACTAAAATAATTCACAATTTTAAATTTCATGAAATTTTTAAACACTATATAGTATTACATACTATATACTGTACACTATATTACAATATACAATGCTTATTTATAGTTATACATATTAATATATTATATTCAAATCCTTCTGAATCAAAATTATTAACAACATTTAAATTTTAGTTCACATCTAGATCGTTTTTTATCAGATTAACATATTAAATTCAATAAACAAATTTTTTATTATTGTATTCATTTGTGTCTAAAAATATTATATATTTATAGTAGCATTCACCATACAGACCATTCTTAAAGCTAGCTGATAATCTACTTATTTAAATATCAAATAACTTCTTAAACAAATTTAAATTCAATATCTATACATATAAGTAAAAAATTTAAGTTAAAAAATGTAGGTATGAGCACTGCAGGCACTGTTTTTACTCATTTTAAAACCTGGTTACATAATGGGGTATAATATTACAATAGCCATTAGTGCCAGACGAGCAACTATTCAAAAGTACTTGATATAAATACACAATCACGGCTCCACACTAGTGGCGACTCGAAGGGTATATTATTTAAATAATAAAAAAAAAATAATAATAGGCTCATGTGTTTGGTCATGTTATAAACTCAAATAATTATTTTAACATCCATACGTAGTAAAATAATTATTGACAGTTGATTAAATTGAGTATGTAAATCAATATAACTGTTGTTGTTGTAGATAGTTATACTGTTGTAGTCTTACATGCTACACATTGTAATAATAGAATATTGGTACCAAATCATTTATGGTATTTATGGATGAATTTCTTAAATCAGTGGCTCGTCATATTCATAGAAGTACTGAACATTAAAATATAAAATCTCATTTTAAAAACCAATTTTATTATGTAATAATATTTTATTTAGATTACTATGTTTATACCTAGTTAATAAAATGGGCGAGATTATTTTAAATTTTAATCCTCAAGTATTTAATCACTAACAACCATATAACATTTATATTTCTTACAATAAACTTAATTCTATGACTATATACTATGAATAATAAAACTAAATAGATGTAATTAAATACACCGATAACAATAATTACAACTAATATTTTTATTTTTATCATACTATCATAGGATGTTATCAAATAATCATTATACTTGAAAATTGATTTTAACGCTTATATTTTTAATTATTTTTTCATAATGATATTTATGATATAAATTATTATTAATTTTACTATATATTAATAAATATTATTTTGTTTTTATTCTGATGCAAGTTCGTGAAATAGATAGTTTTGAAATGATGAACATTGGATCGTTTTTAAGACACCTTTTTCGAATATATTATACTAGAAATATATTGTAATCAACTATAATTAGGTCATCTAAAATTTATCACTAAATTAAATGTAAAAAAAAAACCATAAGACAATAAACTATTTATTGAATTATAACGAGTAATACCTAATAGCCTTCAATCAGTCGACATACAATATTATTAATAACCTAATTATTCTAAAAATCAACATAATCAAATTAACTATGAAATTAGTTATATTTTACTCTGTTGTTGTCTTTGTTTTTTGAACAAATCGTATCCCAAAATGTTAAAAAATAAATATTATAAATTTAAACTGTTATTATACATAGGTAGTTATAAAAAGTCGTTCAATGTCAACTGTCTAGTTTACGTAGGTTAGGTAGCAATTAGTATTTAGTAAGGTACACTATGAATTATTTAAAAAATTTAGGATACTGCAGCCTAATATTCCCGCATAATAGTGAATATTTTCAAATTTAGGCATGTAAGAATAAAAATCAGCTTAGGGAGACAAGTCCTTTTCGAAAAATATTGAGCCAACGTGATTCGGTGGTACCTATTTGGTCTGACTCGTTTATGAACATCAAATCAATTATTATATTTCCATTATATGTTATATATTATAACAACTAGTGGCGTGCCCGGGAATATTCAATGGGGGGGGGGGGAATTACATTTTTGAGTACCTAATAATACATTTAAATTAATTGTGGTGGTAATACCAAAGACACAAATAAGGAGCTTTAAAACTAACCTAACCTTCCTCCTCTGGCCGATATGACAATGATTATAACTTAGTACTATATTATGGTATCAATTATGGTTTAATAATCATACCATATAAGCTATTGTATGCATCACGTGTCGATTATAATATCGTAGTTGTATTATAATGATAATTTTCAACACGTTGAAATTGATTGGACATTTGGACACGATAATATAATATCATTAATTGTTATGTGTACGCTCATTTACTATGATATCATTGCAGACACGACTGACGTACAAAACAAGCAATTATATTATTATGTTAAGTTCAGCACGGTCCCAACTCGTGGAGAATGCTCTGTTCTTTTTTGGTTTTTTTTTTTTTTTTATTGCAATAAAAATATAATACCTCAATAAACGTAAAAGTCAACATGAATATTATGTATATTATTATCATAAGATGATACGTCACAGCTAAACATATAGACCTTAAGAGTCCGTGCGATAGTCGACGGATTTATATTAATAACTAACTAATATTCTATATCTAATAGTTTGATTATTCGCACGCTTAGAACTGATCAATATTACAGCGTCTTAATTAAATATAAATATTAAATAACAATTATGTAAATATTGTTATGTTATTACTATTACAATAATATAATATAATAATATATATAACGCAGTTGAATTAATTTTTGTGTTTTTTATTTCGCAGGTGAAATATCCACGACTAATGTGCGAACATTAATACGATTCGGTCGGCTTTTATGTGGGCGCTAAACGAACCCGTAAAAATAAACAAACGTATTATGATTTAAACAATAGAATAGGACTCGAGATAAGGGCAATTCGATCAAATTGAAATGCAATTTATTCCGATTTAATTTCTTATCGTTGTGCACACACACTCCCGCGTGGTAATTATGTATAGTAAATTATATAATACTCGTCATCGCTGCAACCAAACGATAACGTTTAATGTGAACGCGTTTTCGATAAAAAAAATTGGACCGTTGTTACGACCACCGCGGGTGATTACCGCGAGATCGAGAGCATAATATTATTAGTGCAGTAGAGCATCAACAACAATAACAACAACAACAATATCACTCGTCGGAATAGTTCAGTCGAACCGCGGACACCCACTCGAGCGGTCTCGTATACGCACACGCACACGCGTCTCTATTGCACGCATCACGGTAACACCGCAACTATTCGTTTACACGACAACGTCATGCACGGCGTGTGACGTGTAACGACGACGGCGACGGCGACAATAATCGATCTTGGCCGGTGTGCACCTACTACACCGCGAGTCTCGTAGCGAGAGCGATAGCGATGTCGTTTATACGCGGCCTGGCGGCCCAAGTGTCCGTAGAACCGGTGGTGTTTTTCTACTTCGTCACGATGATGTTCTCGGGGTGCCTGAGCACCAACCTGCTGCTGTACAAGGCGTGCGACCCGACGGGCGCGATGGCCGCCCGGGTGGGCTCCAAGTGCCAGGACGAGGCGACCGCGCAGCACGTGGTGGCGCCGATCAACGGCTGGAAGGCTCTCGTCCAGCACCTGGTGCCCATCGCGCTGGCCATGGCCGCGGGCACGTGGAGCGACCGGCACGGCCGCCGCCGGCCACTTGTCATTCTGCCGATCGCCGGCCAGATATTGGCGGACGCGCTGTCGCTGTACTGCACCGTCGTGTGGTCGGTGTCGCCGGCGCTCACGGCCGCCGTGCAGGCCGCCGCGCTTTCACTGACCGGCGGCCCACCGATGCTGTTCAACGGCATCAACTCGTACGTGGCCGACACGACCACGGACGAGTGGCGGACGGTCAAATACGGCGTGGTCGGCGGCAGCATAGCCATGGGCGGCATACTGGGAATGCTCGTCTACGGGTTCGTGGTGGTCAACGTGGGCTTCGCCTCCGCATACGTGGTGTCCATCGTCCTGGGCCTGGTTGCACTCGCCCTCACGTTTGTATTCATCGACGACAAAGGCGCTCGGCGGCGGGCGTCAAGCGTCGGCGATCAGCTGCCGTTGTACCAGGACGTCGTCCGGGCCGTCAACCCGCTGGACGTGCTCCGCAACTGTTACCGCGTGCTGGCCAAGCCGCGTCCGGGCCACGGCAAGCTGCTCCTGTGCCTGGTCGTGTTCGTGTGCGCGCCGCTCACGTGCGTGCCACTGGAGGGTGAGTTGCCCACCATATTTAACGTATCCACTTTAATGTGCTTATAATATGGTTACCTATACGTAGTTACGTAGGAATATTATGTAGGAAAGGGGTGGATAATTAAAACCTACGATGGTACGCACCCAGTCATGGTGTGTCGTATTATTATGAAGCTGGACTATAAATTATAATCCTATTAAAATTCAATGCAATTTCATTAATTTGTTGAATTTTTTTTATAAATGATAGCACAACTGAACAATTAATAATAAAATAACGTTAGGTATGTAATATGTTGCATGTTGGTGTCACTTGCCTATTTATTATAGCCTTAGCTATACCCGTTGTCACTATCATATAGTTACGGTGGCGAGACGAACTTAAAATAACCCATAAGCACCTAAAGTTGCACCACAACGCACCAACAATTTATAATAAACACAATTACTATTAGTATTACTACATAATTACTATTTAATATGATTTTTGTTTAGCAATAATATTGTTTTTCACTTTCATATTGAACACTCACCAAGGCACCAACCCACCACTAGATATCAAAGAAAGTTAAAAACAACCACTTCTCAAAGACTACGTTCGTTCACAACTATTATGATTCATAAACTTATTCTCGACATTTTCCAAAATAACATTTTTCATTGCATATAAATATTGTATTGCTATATATTATGTACAATGTATGTACAGGCTATTGAACTATACAGTATAACCAAATTATTATAAAAATCAACGATACAGACATACAGTATTTAAAATAATATACAGATTTTGATATTTGTAAATGTTATCAAATACAATAAAAATAGTACACTCGAACAAAGCGATTGGCTTTAAATATGACCTAATTTATCTTTATGATTACTGGATCAACAAAAGATTTAAACCCACTGAAATGTACGCACCAATTTATCATAGTCAATATTTGAACAAATAGTTTTTTTTCAAGTGCAATTTGTTTAAGGTTTTTTTTTTTCATTGAACGGTAACTATGATCATTAGCTGTTGAGGGGGATTATGAACTGTTGTTAGTAAGGTGTTTTTACGATAGGTAAGCAAACATGTGTATGTGTAGCAAGGTTTTTACTACTACAAACCCGTGTGATCACCCATCCGGGAACTAGTAGCAGCGGGCGTTGCTTACTCTCAGACCAAGTCTCAGTAGCATTGCGTGGATGGTAGCAGCCAATGCGCCACACTGAGCCACGTTTAAGGTTTAGACTTGATTGATATTTAATAAATACTATACCTAGAAATAATTAGTATAATATTGTATGTATCATAATATAATACAAGTATTTAGTATACACTCTATACACGTTTCATGATCTAAAATTGTGCTTATTTAAATCTGTTTGAACATTAAACTATTATATAGATGAATATTGAATAACAGCTAAATTTTTAGGTATGTTGACATTACTAGTTACTACTAGATGTATTCTGCCTCAAAGTTAAAAATTAAGTATGCATTTTTAAAATTTAAAAATCAAAAATAAATGTAGGTAGGTAGGTACTTCTTCAAACTTAAAAACTAAAATTATAATAATTTAGTATAATTTACAAAATAAAATTTTCAAATTGTCTATTAAATATACATGTAGGTTTACAAGGTTACATGTATATTTACCTATATAAACAACAGGTGTAACCCAAACATAAGGGCGTTAAAAATGTCCCATAAAGCTGCATAATATATAAATATTTGGTACAGTTAATATTTTTTAAGTATTTTTTTTTTTACTATTGACAACACAACATTAGACTGCAATAATGCATCTATCGATACAGACTCAGAAGGTCAGAACCGAACTACATACTATAATAATACGATTGTTTATAAGTGATCACATTTTTGGTAAGGTTATAGATTAGGTATAGATTATAGTGTCATAGGTCACTCT
This sequence comes from Nasonovia ribisnigri, assembly GCA_027563435.1. Classification (NCBI taxonomy): domain Eukaryota; kingdom Metazoa; phylum Arthropoda; class Insecta; order Hemiptera; family Aphididae; genus Nasonovia; species Nasonovia ribisnigri. Next base: position 176,756 of record JANEHU010004291.1, on the reverse strand, counting down.
TTACTCTAATTCCACCACGTCCAACTGAAACTGCACATCACATTTTCTTATTGTATACCTACCTACATGAATACATATTGTAGCTTATTCTATTATAATAAAACAAAAATTTGCTGACTACCTATAATTCATAAATGTTAACCTCCTGTCAATTACCTATCAAATGTACTTATTATACTTGTTGAAACAGTATAGATTATACATTTTTTTAATAAATTTTTCTGAGAGCTTGCTTGCTCTGCTATATAGTAAATTTATAGTATACACCGTCATTGAGTAGGAAGGCCTAGCTCTATGAATAAAAGCATGGGTGTGTTAAATATAAATTTAATCATAAATCATAGATACTTACGAAAAATCAATTATGAACGGAAACAGTCTGTCACTCTAATTTCTAAAAATATTTAATAATTTAGGTATGTTTCTAAATAAAGATATTATAACTTATAAGTAGTAATACTACTATATTTTTATAAATATAAAACTATTATAATAAATATAACAATATAATATATTATTTAATATAAATAAAATCTAAGTCTCTATAGTTGTTCATTTTTTAATGAAAAAAAAAAAATTTGTCAAAATTGGTTTTGCGTAAAAAAAATCCTGTTTTCCCGATTACCTACTATGAGTTTTTACTTTTGACTACACAAAGTACCAACTAGATCAAATTTTAAATGTTTATAAAAGTTGAAAATTGACGCATTTTAAGTGTTCAATTAATGTTCATAAAACAAAAAAAAATCGAAAACATGTGCAAAATCAATCCATCTATCACTCCTCTCAAAATCTAAAGGAATGATAAAACTATTTATAAACATTAATCAGAATGCCATAAAATGATACATTTAAATTTAAAACAAATTATACATAATCCTTGCTCGATTTTACTACCTGTATACTAATACATATAATATATATTTTATGGTTTTTAAAAATGTAAGTTGTTGTTATTGAAATATAGTACCTACCTACTTACTTACTTATAAGTTACATAACACAGCTACATTTTATCAGAATATAATATAATATAGTGCAGGCACGGCCCACTGATATAAAACATTGTTTCATATATTTTCTGGGTACTCCTGTTCATTGCTATACATTCCTCTTATCTTATTCATATATGCTCATTGCTCATACATAATTAATAATAATAAATAATTTATTATATATTCATTTATATATACATCAATGTATTTATGTATAACGATAAGTATTTGATCGCTTTACAAAGACTATAAAATGATGTGCGAGTTAAGAAATCTTAAAAAAATAAAAAAACTTATGCAGACAATTTATTATTATACAATATTATACATTATTATAATATATATATTATATCATTATAAGCGGATACGTGTATCTAAACAAAGGACATATTGATGAGTCATAAGAAATAAAATTAATTCTATATAAACGAGTAGAAATCTCGTTTAAGTAAAGGTCGTTTTGAAAGATTGTCCGTATAGTTTTACAAGATGGGTGAAACTTTTGATCAAAAATGTGCTACATAAAACTTTTGTCATTAATTCACTTAATGTACACATTATAGTAGGTATATAGGTATGCCTTAAGGAAATAACCCGATCTATATTTTATTGATTATAAATCAATTATAACACGTCGTTTACAAATATATATATTTTAACTATACAAATATATATACACTGATAACGTCCTACAAATTCCTTTGATTTAAATTAGATTTATGTTTAAAATCATTATACACGGTGAAACGGTGCATTGAAACGGTGAATAGTGATAGATAAATAGATTGATAATATTTAACACTACCATTCAATCCAATATTATATCAGGTATTCAGGTGCAATGTTATTTATTGTCTTATTAATATTCTGACCGGCATTATTTATAAATTGAATTAAATAGGTAACTCATACGAAAAGTTATATGAATTATTTGTTTACAACATGAATTATAATAGTTTTTCTTGTTTTATTCAATGCTTGGATCAAATATGAATGATGTCAACAAAACAGAAAACTAAACGAGAATCAATAAGGTTTTATTGTTTGTCAATGTTCTTTCCAGATTCCGATATAATAGTTAATTGTTCAATAATTTATTATGAAAGGCAAGAAATCGTTTAAAATTATCAATACAAAAAAACATTTTGTGAAATTCAAGAACTATAGATTGTAATTAATATAATATGACAATAAAATTAGACTAGTCCTATGAATTATTATCGTTATTATTTATTCGTGTATAAAAACATTATTGTTAAAATAATATTTTATACTGTCATATAAATCAAATTTGTAAATAGTTGTTTCTTCAATATTGTTCTTTAAATTAAATTTTTGAATACACATAATCAGTAGATAATTGGTATTGGATTAAGGAAAACTAAAAATATGATCTTCTTCTCCTTCTTCTTTACCACTCTATAACAACCTCCAATATTCGCGGTCATGGATTTTTTCCTCCCATTCCGTTGCCTCTAGTCTCTCTAGATCTTAGCGCACTCCTCCACCCATTCATCGTTTCTTAGGCCTATACCTCTGGGTCTTCTTCCCGTTGGATTGTTCTCAATTTCCACCCTAGCTCCATATAAATTTCTTCTCTTCTCATCTTGTGTCCAAGCCACTGGATTCTTTGTCCCTTCACATGGCTTGTCATGTAAGGTACTTTGGTGATTTCCCTTATTTCAGGATTTATCCTTCCTCGCCATTTATTTATTGTATTGGCAAACACTGGGCCACATATTTTTCTTAGCACTTTGTTCCCAAAACTTCTAATTTTCCGTTCAGTTTGCACTGTCATCGGACAAACTTCACAACCATAGGTTAATGTTTGTCTTATAATAGAATGTACATGTAGAGGTATTTTTGTGCCTCTAGAGAATAGTTTTGATTTGAAATATTTAATCAGTGCAATGAGGCTCTTTCCGCTTTGTTGCACTCCTAAATACTTAAAACTTTGGGTTTTCTCAAAAAAAAAAAAATATGATATTGAAATTAATTAATAATTAAAAAACATATTTACTATTTGTGTCTTAAACATATCAAATTTCTATACAGAAATTAATAAAAAAAATATCTAACTAACATATTATATTGGTTCATAATTGTAGTTATACAATGATTATAAAAAACTTATTTTAAGACTTATTGTTTGAAAATATAAATACTTATTTAATAAATCTAATAATGCAAATAAATTATTATATTTTTAGGAGAAATGTCTGTAATATATCTATATTTGAGGTATAAATTTCAATGGAATGAAGTAGACTTTAGTATTTTCAATGCTTACCAGATGTCCATCGTATTAATGGGTAAGTTTAAGTTATAATAACAAATATGAAATAATATCTAGATGCCTAGATAAGCAGTAAAAACTGTAAACCTAATAATATTACCTATCTGTATGTTATTACCTACAATATATCGAAAACATATTCAATAAAAACAATCATATTTCAGAATGAAAAACAATATTAAAATGTATTATAATAATATTCTTTTTATTGCTTCTAATACTCTTCTAGTAAGAAATATTGACTATAAAAATTTTAAATGTTGTATTTTGTGAGTCATTTAATAGGTATTTAATTGATATATTTGTATTTAATTCCATATTTTATTGTTGTTTCATTTGTAAACAATAATAACGAGTTTAACAAATTAATGTTATTGTTTATATATTATAAACACTATAAATGATTATAATTATTTTTATTACATTATAAATTGTTTTTCTAGGCACATTGTTTGCACTAGGCATTTTAAGCTACAAGTTTAAAATGAACGATGCTTTAATTGGTACGATTGCTTCGGTATTTGATGTTTTAGCTGCGGTAGCTTTCTTTTTGGTTTCCGAATCATGGCAACTATTTTTAGGTAAGTATTACCTCAAAATGGTGCAACGACTGTGTTCAAATAATAAAATAATAATATGTAAATTTTACAGTGCCGCCGTTAGAACTCTTTCGAGGTGCAGCTTTGGCGTTAACTAGTTCTATAGCTTCAAAATGCGTTGGATCTGATGAATTGGGTATACAATAACTTATGAAATTAACTATAATAGACATGTTTACGATCTGCAGTAGTTCAACTTTAACACCGTTTTTTTTATGTATGCGTTGCACCAGGTGCTATGAATGCAGTGAAATTATTAATGGAAAGTACGATGAAAAGTGGATTTCTACCATTATACAATTTTATATACAACCATACATTTGAATCGATGCCCAGTGCATTTTTTATAATCAGTATTGTCCTAACAACTCCGCTCATATTCGTTTTTTAGTAAGTACCTTCCTATGTATTCAATATTTTTTTATCTGTTTCTTAAGTTTTTATTTTGAAAGATAACGTATAAAATTAACTGTACCTATGTGCGACATAATAGGTACATATAGGTTAAACTATGTTAAGCTTGTGACTTCTCTGTATACGCGATTATAATTTAAATAACTAAATAATTATTATGATGTGAGTTTCATTATATATTTTTGGTTTACATTTTCAGTTTGATATATTACTTAAACAGGAACCAAAAATCGTACTCTGTTGACGGCGCCCATAGTGAAAATAAAAAACAAAATACTGAAGTCGCACCAATCAACGACCATGACGTAATTAGTTATCATATTTAGTGGGTTGTTACTTATAACAATAACAAAACGTTTGTAAGACTTATTATGTATAATTTTTAATATAAGTTATATAATAATAATAATAATAAGAAGAAAGTTATTAAATTCCTTAATTTAACTAAGTACTTTATATGTTCTCTTAAGAAAATTATCACTTATTGTTTATGTATACACTATGTAAATATTATCATATTATATTATGTTAGAATATTATCAAAAATCAAATTTTAAATAATTGTAATTCAGATATATTTATTCGAAATAATAAATATAATATTAAATTTATATCAATACTTAGGAAGTTTATAAATTAAAAGCTGTCAAAACATCAGTCAGAAAACCGTCTGGTGATCTAGATTTGTACTTCGTGTGGTACAATATTTCATCACTTATTGGTTTTATGATAACTGATAAGTAATAGAAAACATTTTTTTATCTAGTTAAAAATTGCTTTTTACTTATCTTCATCTATAGATGAATACATTTTTATCATATACCCTAATATTATACTACTTGTCAATGATTGTATATTGTATATTTTATCTTCTTTAAGATAATGAATTCTACCAATCAATTATCTCTTATATCTGTACATAGATATTTTAAAACAAATGCTTATAATGCTGTTTAGTAAGCAAGCATATTTTTTTTTAAATTATATAATAAAAACGTATTAAGTATTGTCATCTTGCGGTTAAAAATGCAACAGTCAAGAACAGCGAATTATATGGACATTTTAAAAATACGGCGATAGATAGCACTGCCATCATCGTCTCAATATTAAACACAACTCACTCAAAAGTACTACACTAAACAGTAAACACGATCAACACGATCGGACTAATATCATCTGCATAATTCCAATAATAATTAGTTGGGTACCTACTTGGACTACTTGGTTATACCTTTTGGCTATTATAAATTCTCTAGACACCTAATGTACAGCAGAGCGTTACCCACTTGCCACTTTTGACATTTAAAAGTTTATAACCACAATACATTCACAGCGAGAATAAAATATAAAATATTATTGGTACCTAACAGGCACGATGTAGATAAAACGATGTAGTCACTCGGAGTCGAAAAATGAGTATTAATTTAAAAGCATTTAGATCGTGTTAGGTCCACCAAGACCACTAAAAAACCTATTATTTATATTGTAGGTATATACTAATTAAAGTTGAAATTTGTACATATTATTATGGATTTAAATCACGATATTTTTTTTATGCTCAGATATTTCCTTTCCTAGTAAGTGTTAGACACTTTAGTAATTAAACTAACCGTTCCTGTCTAGCTTTCCAGTCTAATTATGAAGTTCTGTAGTATGTCCGTCAACCTCAAAAATAAAAAACACATCAAATATATATATATAAATTACTGACGCTTTTGAAAACTATTGGGCATTTTTAGATTAATTTTCCTACTAGAAAAGATAGAAAAGATGCTGTTGAAGAAAATCGAAGCATTGTTACTATAATACTATCCAAAAAGGCGATGACAGGCAAATATAATTTTTTTTTAATAAGAACACATATGATTAAAGTTGACAAAAAGTTGGAGGTATGTGCAACGCACATGTCAATAAATTATATGGAAAACAAAAAGTAAAAATTATTGAAAACAAAAATTAGTAAGAAAAGATATAAAATACACCTTTCGAACAAAAGTTATTTCATCTGTCAGGTCTCCCTGTGGTTTACAGTTATTATTATTATAAACGTATATTAAATGTTTATAATAATAATAATATTTTAAATACAAATATATAATAATATGTAATTTATATAAATATGTTTTTTAAATAAAATAAAATAAATATTTTGAAAATGTTGCAAAATCGGTTTTGATACCAGGGCCTCATGACATAGTCGTCACGGACGCAATCGAGTCACGTAAACAAGCGACGGTACATTGTAAAATCAACGTTTGGTACCAGGGGACCAGGGGCCCGAATTTGTAGGCCATACGAACGGTTACAGCCTATAAACAATAATACATACTCCACATAATATTTTGAGAATAATATAATATACGAAATGGTATCTTTGAATAAAGTTTTTTGAATTACCTACATCAAAATAGGTATAAAACCCGAGTATAAACTATATGCAATATTTGACCATCATTACATTTAGAAAAAATTCGTTTACATTTTTTTTATCGATTTTGAATTTTATGGTCGTATTTTCATAAATTACACAAAATACCTTATTCATACCTCACATTTTTACATTTCTATACAAACACGATGATGATTGATTACATTAAAAACTTTGAATGCTTATTGCATGGAGTTTTGATTTTAGCTTGGGAAATTGTTTAAATTAAATCAAAACAATAGCAACAGGTAGGACGTAGGTGTCTATAATTATTATTCTACCCATTGATAACCATTTAGTTTTAATTTTAATTTTCTGTTTTATTTGTACGGATAACCTACTAACCTCGAGGTGAATTGATGACTTGATTAATATTTAATACAATAATAATACAAATTGAGGGATGAATACTAATGAAATATTATGAGAAGCGTCAATATATTTCTTAAATTAATTGTAAACAAGAGTTAAAATCCTACTTACTTATTATATTCATACATCAACAATCTGCAATTGTTTTTTATGTGGAAAATTAACGTTTCGAATTAAATTAAAAAACACTAAATTATACATAAATAGTTTTATTCAAAATAATTGTTTTCCATTCGAGTTTCTCGATGACAAAATTTAGCTATTAAGTGCATTACAATTTTATTTTAGAAAACAATACTTATAATAATAATTAATATACTGACAATTGTCTATGGCATTTAAAACATAAAAACCGTGTAGCTAATTTTCCAACATAAATATGTTGTCGAGGTAGATACCTACGCTTTTTTTTATTCTGACCGTTTCGTAAGTTTTTCGCTATCGTGATTATTTATTAACAAACCCTTAATATACATGATTCATAGATTAACCTCGTTGAGGAAAAATATCGAATGGCGGGCAATGGTTCGTAACTTTGTGTCCACTTCTTTTTTAACTTGTATGACAAAAAATGCTTCTAAAAAAACGTGCGGTTTGGTATGTGCGTCGTGTGTAAGATGTGTAACGCAATAATATGCTGTACGATTGCGGTCTGTGTGCTTAATGCAATAATATCATGTAGTTAAATTAACCATGTCAAATTTAAAGGTAAATCAACAATTGAAGTGAATCCAAATGAATAAATGTCTGTATTCATTTATTTTATAAGTTGTAGTATATAGTGTCGCTTACGGCGGGATATTTCGGCTGGTATTTCGATCCGGGCCGTCTGGTAGCACTGGACCGTCTCGGTGCATGTGCGAATGTGAAAACGGCGGGAAAATCTGACTTTATCATCGGGCATTTGTTTACAATGTTTACATTAACTATTTTTTTTTTCTCCTTTCGAGTCTTGCGTCGTTGACTGTCATACCGCGCCATCACCACGTCTTGTGAACTCGGCCGGACGCGATTTTTTTTCCACCTTCGTCGCATTTCCGCAATTCTTATTCTTTTCTATACGTTTTTCGTGACGCCCACAGGACGTACGGACGTTTGTCGACCGACTGACCGACTTTGGACGGCGTCTTCGAGTGCGCAGCAAATACCAGATTTTCGGTACTTCCTGTGCCTATATCCTCCTACACGGCGGTCAACGAGACATGCAGGTATGATGTTTTGTGCACTATAGAAATCATTTGTTACTCTTACATAATATTTATATATATATATATTATATATATTTCATACATGATATTATACTATATTAAACTAAATGCCTATTCGCTTACCTACCTTCATGTATGATTATGTGTGTGTGTGTGTGTGTGTGTGTGAGCGCGCGCGCGCGCGTGTCACTTCTTGCGAAATTTATTTTGCAGAGCGCCGTGAAGAGTAGACAGTTCGTGAAAGAAGGTCCCACGAAAAATGTCAGCATCAACGTCAACTATGACAAGCTAGAGCAGATTGGCGAAGGGACGTATGGAGTCGTGTACAAAGCGTTGGACAAACAGACCGGCAAGTTTGTCGCTTTGAAAAAAGTCAGGATGGAATCGTAAGTTTTTTTTTCGCAACTGCCTGATTAGGATTAGTTGTTATTCTTGCCAGAAATGCATGTCACCGTGGTGCACTTGGCTATTTGTCATAATATGTCCGCCAGTCTCAAGATTATGTTGTCCTCTTGACTGTTTGTACAATCTTAAAATGTACGTACGTTGTAATAAACTAACCTTTCATGGATTATACAGAAGTGCAGAAGGTGTACCTTCGACAGCCATGAGAGAAATTTCATTGTTGAAGGAAATAAACCATGAAAATGTCGTTAAACTCCATGATGTCATTATGTCTGACAAGAAATTGTTTTTAGTATTTGAATTTATGGACTATGATTTAAAAAAAGTATTAGAATTACGCAGAAAAGAATTTGGATTCGGATTGCCTGAAGCTCAAATCAAGGTGAGATAACCTTATAGGTATATAATTATAGATACTACCTACCATAAGGTAACACCATCAACCTCATTTAATAGAGATGTTTCTCTTCTTGGATTTAATCATAAACAAAATTAGAAAAAAATTATCTTTTGTGTGCTTTATTCAGGAAATAATATTTTTAATTTTTAATTTATTTAAAATGTCATAGGTAGGTATGTATTTAAAGTTTGCTATTATACACCTTATATTCTTAAATAATGATTTATGTATTTTGTACAATACTTACATTTATACATACTTACAATAGGCACTTACATAGCAATATTACAAAAAGTATTAAAGCGATTTACTAAATAATAGTATATTTTTTCACAACAATAAAACACTTATTTTTGAGGTTTAAAAACAAAAGACTATATTGTAAATATGATATATTAATTATGGTTCATTGGTTTTAAAATAATATGTTTTTTTTTTTTATGTCTGATGATACTTTTTATAGTAGAAAAAGTCCTTTGATTTTCAACTTTAAGGGTGGTTCTGGTAGCAAATTGGATCTAGTTTGCGCTTTGATGAGGTGAAAAGTAAAAATTTCTCAGTTCTTTTCAAAATATTTGGGAATATAAAAAAAAAAATACTAACTTGTTAAACTGTTCATATTATTACTAAAATATAACTTTGGTTACCAAAAACTTGACTGTCTTCAATCAGTTCAATCAGAATCATTTTTTATTGTACCTACACAACTATTTATCATTGAATTACAATTTAATACATCTATTACAATGCCTATTCAATAACGAGGTACATTCAACTTCTACTGTACTGTAGAGCTAAAGATAGTTTTTAAATAATATAGATTTTATTGGAATATTAAAATTATTTTGCATTTGTATTAGCCTTGGAAATTAATAATTTCACAATTTGAAATTTATCCATTCAATTATTGCCTATTAAAATTAAAATATTTTTAGTTCATCCCTATCACTCCTGACCTTAAGTACCTACATTAAAACCTCATGACAATTTTATTCATTCATTTATACAGTTTTTTTATGTACCTATTCTTAGTATAAGTACTTACTTGCTCAAGTATAACTTCAGTATAGTTAAATTGTTATTAGTAAATACTTCATTAAACTATTCTTGAGAAGTATATTGTATGCTGTATTTATGATAACATTTCATTTATTTTTTTTTAATATTTTTGAAGATACTTTTATAAAAAAAATTTTTAACTTTCAGAGTTACTTATACCAAATACTAAATGCATTAGCATATTGTCATATTCATCGCATAGTTCATCGAGATCTGAAGCCACAAAACCTTTTGGTAAATACTGCAGGTGGTATAATCAAATTGGCAGACTTTGGATTAGCTAGAGCATTTTCATTTCCCCTGCGTAACTATACACATGAAGTTATTACTTTATGGTATAGAGCTCCTGAAATATTGTTAGGAGCTAAGGTATATACCATGGCTGTAGATCTCTGGAGCCTTGGGTGTATATTCACAGAAATGGTGAGTTTTTAAAATTAATTTATCTTTATTTCTATACAATTTTACAATTGTTAACCAAAAAAAAGTTTAGACGATAATAAACACAATAATTTATTCAAACTTTATGTTTTTATTGTGTTGTTTTATTTAAATAGATGACTTTAAGGCCATTATTTCCGGGTGATTCAGAAATTGACCAGTTATTTAGAATCTTTCGAACTCTTGGAACTCCAACAGATGTCACATGGCCTGGAGTACATAAATTACCAGATTTTAAACCATTATTCCCACTATGGGAAGCACGTCTTATTGAAGAATTCTTACCTGAACTCTCTGATAAAAATCAACAAAATGTTTTTTATGTGAGTAAGAGTGTTTATTAACAGAATAATAAAAACACTAACAATATTATATGAATTAAAATCAAAACAAAAATAACTACAGTCACATAAAAAATAAAAATATGTGCTAGTTGAGTAATGAAATGAATGTTATAAACATATTTTTTTTAATTTCATTTTTATACCTATAGGTATAATAGTGGTTTAAATTTTAATAATGATGTTCTTTTTAATTATTAATGTATATCACGTGTTAAGAGTACACGACACGGGTATTTCTTGTCTCCGTTTTACAAACTTAAAAGTTGCCATATTGTACGTTTGTAAGACGGAGACAACAAATGCTTGTGTGGCATCCTCTTAATCACGGTTCCTTGATTAGTGGTTCTTAAAACATTGATTTTGATCAATTTTAGATATTAAAGATTTATTTAAAATAATATTATTTGTTCCATTTATACAAGTTTACATTTCTATCATTCATTTTATTAATTTTTAAATATAATAGTGGTATCCAATAAAACTGAAATTATCTGCCTGAAGGAGTAAATATTATAATAGCAAAATTTCTTAATACATAAAATATATTTTATATTACATATTAGCTATTATTTATTATAAACGTATTATAAGTATTAGGTACAAGTGAAACTAAGAAAATATTTTATTAAAAAGTCTAAGATTTATTTTCTATATTACATGTAGAAAATACTGAATGTCATTATATTGGAAAATAATAACAAAATCTCAGATTGTTAATCATTACTTAGATATGAGTAGGTATATGAAAATAACATAAGTTTTAATATTATATAATTTTTTTTAATCCCAGATTATAAAATACCACATTTTTCAATGATGTGAAAATTAAATAAATAATATAAGCTTATTCTTAGAGACAGTTAAATGTAAGTAACAATAGTTTTAATATTATAATTAATATATTTTTCTTTAACAACAGGCAATGTGTACCTACAATCCGGCAAACAGAATGTCGGCTGAAAAAATATTGGAAATGGATTATTTTCATAGTTTAAGACTGGCATCTCTACCGGAAACACCTTAAATAATATCGATAATTTTTAACTTTTTTTTAGTGAGTTATGAATATCTGGTTTATTTTGGAGTGTTGAGTACATTCTAGTTATACCAAATTAAATTTTAAATCTTTAAGTGTAAATAGTTAGTGAAATACTACCATTGACCAAAAGTTAAAATTTAAGTTAATATTATGACTTGCTTTGGGCCAAAAACATGTATAAAAAATAATCGACACGAGTTGAAACCTGTAACAAAATTAATGTATTCATTTTTTTTTCTTTTTGTTGAAATTTTACTTTATTATGTACTGAATTTTGTTTTGATTTCTTTCTCCTTATTAATTTTTGTTTAGTTAAATATGCAATTTATCCCATAATTACTCTTGTACTTACTGTATTATATTTTGATTTTGTATCAGTATTTGAATTAGGCCATTTATTAATTATTATTATTCTTATTATCATCACACAAATGTGCATATTGTACCATATATCTAAAACATTAAATTCCAACATCTCAACTATGCTGCTAATATCAGGAACTGTAAATGTAGTAACCTCATGCCACATCTGGAATGTTTTTATGAAAACGTTCTGCACAATAGATGGAAAAATACATAGTTCTTTATACATTTTAATTATATCTTATCATTTTTTTGTTTTAACTGCTTCTTCAGGTATAACTATATTATTGTGTAGTGAAGGTGATCGAATATATGCTGATCGCCTAGGTCCTCCTTTGCTGTTGTCTGTTGCTATTTTATTGTACAAATCCTCCTCGCTTGTTGGTGTTACGACAATTTTCACATGGCTTTTTGGTCTTTCGTCGGGGCTATATAACTTCATACTTAATGGACTTTTCAAACTAGAACTCCTCCGGAGCTATGCAACAATGAAACGCAATAACGACAATATTGTTGTAATGTTACAAAAAGAGATAATAAAGTTGTATTTTAAAATCGATAAAACTTAGTACAAAATGATGCTTTTTACATTAGATTATTATTAATACGTACAAGTACCAGCGAGTGTTTTACGGTAGTGCAGACATATTCTGTAATAATCAATATAATATGATAATAATATGTGCTCTGGCTTTAATAGAGCCTTATCAAAAGCATTAAATACTATATATTATTATTATATAATGTGTATTTCAAGTATGAAATACGTAATAACAAAATAACGCTTATGAAGTGATGATGATGGTAGTCTAAATTTCTTGTTCAGCTACATTGCCAGCCTGCGATGACCTCGAACTCTGTAAATAATCATTAAAGCTGTGCGATTTATACAAATATTGTGATGTTCGATACATACGTTTAGTGCTTAATAAAGCCCTCGTAACGAGGAGTGAGAATAATTTAATGTAGCAGTTAAAAATACACATAATGAATAATATAAATTAATACTTGTATAATTATGTGTGGACAAGAAGCTCAACCTAATTAAGCTTGTTCATGATTAAATATAGAAAGTTCTTTTCTTATTACCTCTAAGCTATACCTACAAGGCTATAGGTAATGTAAACGAATATCATTAAACAATATAGAAAATACCGTAGCTACAGTAATTGAACAAGTCAATAAATAAATCGCTCCAGATCAGTTTTTTATTGTTTTCTGATGGTTTCACATTTTTTCTATTACTAGTTATAGGTAGGGATTTAAATTTGAAAATGGGGATTATATGCCAAATATATTGTTTCATCTAAATATCTATTGGTATTTGTAATTAATCATGAAGACAAATTTTTATTCTAATGTAAAGGGTCATCTTAGAATAAAAATAAATATGTTATAAAATATAGCGTGATGAGTACGAAAAATATAATTTTTCAAAACACTAACGTTGGACAACATATTGTAATGATAGCTTGGGTAGTTACCGAATCTGCGTTATAACAATCGCCATATTACAGCTTAAGTGCCTCTAATCATACATTACCTACATACGAATGTTAAAAAATTTAAAATATTAATAACATAAAATATTTTACCTGCGTTTTTGTTGGCGTTCCGACCTGTCCCGCGGTCGTTTGTTTTATGTAACTCTTGTCATCGAATATTTTCACCTCTCCACCGCCCGGTCTGTGTTTCATGTTGTCCAACGATCCTACCTTGCTCTGGGCTTTAATGTCCACTTTTTGATCCTCGATCTATATATAATTCATATAACACGTGTTCAATAATATTATAGGTACATAATAACAATAATGGGTATGTATTTTATATGCGATTTATGTGCACGTAAAACAGGAACAGCGTTGGTACGTTTTTATAGCGCAGCAATCCGTTGTGAATATTATAGTTTAATTTTATGTGTACACCCATATGAACTACCGATGAGGGTAAAATTATATTAAGTATACAGAGCGATTCACCAAGCTTGCTCACGCTCTAATTTTGTTTTACTTTTATAGTTATTTATTCATCGAATGGCGATACGACATTTCAACATTAACAGCTAATAAAAACATATAAAATACGCGATTAGATCAAAAAAAAAAAATAAAGTAAATAAAACAAACATAGTTGGGATGGTTGATAAATAAAGTACAGGTAAACACTGTTATTTGGTAGCTTAAAGGATTTAGTGCGTTTTAGATTTGGATTTAATGCGTTCTAGGTTTGAGATCCAGATGATTGCTTCTAGTGTGGTCATTTGGAGATTTTTCGTGCCCACTTTGAAATATCGTCTCGGGCATTCTTCAACAATGTCAATGTGTTAAAATTTTCTGTGTTTCACATTCGGATGTGAATCTAAGACCCCAATTATAAAACATTTGTACAGTTTTTTTTATGCTCTGTTCAGAATAGCCCAGTTTCTGCTCTTCAGACTTCAATTGCAATCCTGTTTATTTTATCGTTGGATTTTCAACGAGGTTCAGCTTATCTGGGTTTTTGTTTTTCCGCTCGTCTATTCATCCGCTTATTACTTTCGTAATACTTATTGTATTACAGTATTCAAATCGTGGGGTTTGGACCTAAGGACCTGACTTTCAAACATTTTTTTTTAGACATTTTATATTTAAGGGGTGTTCTATGCCCTGTGGCGATACCAACTTTATTTTCAAGAGAGAATCAGCCTTATTCCTGTAGAATGGTAAGCAGTTGTCTTGAATATTTTGATGTAGATATTTAAAACAAGATTCGAGCGAGTAGGGGAGATGGGTACATTTTTAGCTATTTATGTACCTATCTTTATTGTACCTACCTACCTATTAAAGAAAATAGATTAATGATAATACTTATGATTGGCCATGGTTATGATGATTTGGAAATTATAGTAATTAGTAATTACTAATTAACATAAAATATCTACGAATATTTTATGATAAATTTGTAAAATTGTCTGAACATTATTAATAGGTATAGGTACTACCTATATTCAATATTACTAGATACCTATAATAGGTAGGTACCAACTATTTTATATTTTTGTAAACCCATATTTAATAACTATTATTCTTATATGTAAATAGAACGTTTTAAGAACTCAGAAGCTACTCATTAGAATTTATGTATAAATAAAACTAGTACCTAGGTATTTATTTATAGTTGAATTTCTCTTAAAAATGTTTATATGACCACAAATCAGTGACGGTTGGCCCTACGACGAGTAGTTTTTCTCAAAAAGTTCGGACTCAGTAAAATAACATCCTCAGGTATTATAATTACCGCATTGTATTGCTTTCCATGAGGTCCCACCTATAGCTTTCAATTTTCTTGTAAATTATAATTTGATAAAAAAAAATTGTTGATTCATCCTATCAATTTTTGGATTAAATTTAGACTTTTTGATGGTAAAACAAAAAACATCGTAATTGAAATATTTACTTTATTTTAGCAAATAGCTAGTTGGTAAGTACATTATATTTCGACTAAATAGATACCGCCATTTACGGCATTCGCAACATTCACTCATTTAATATAAACTTTACGGTGGGCTGATTGATGATTATTGATTGTAGCCATATATAGCCATATTCGTATAAGTAATAAAAATCGTAAAATTTCCTCGTCGCCTTCTGTAACACGAATTTATACCGCCTTTCTGTATAATATAATTTGAAACGGATTGCTGCTATTTTAAAACGTCCACAAATAACACACTTAAAACGATAATATAGGTATGTAAAATGTATAAATATTTGCAGAGACCAAAAAATAAACACAAAACAATCAGTGTATAATATGTAATATAAAGACTGTGGAAACGGTGTACAGTTTATAATAATATTATGTAGGTATATAAATATATAATAAATATAGTATTGCAGTGTAAGACATGAACACGCACACTCGTTTGTACAAACCGTTTTGCATATTCTATAGGTATATTTTACCGCCCTAAATATATATATATATGCATTAAGCGTTGTGACTTGGTGAATATATATTATTATAGTACGAGTAGGTACCTCCTGCTAAATATATATGTATGTGTATATGAACAATACATATTACACATACATAAATATATATAGGTACATACGCGTTTTGCGACCTAATTTTTTATTTACTCACGTCGTGCGATTCCTTTTCTAATAATTGTATGGATTGGCTCTAAAAAATTAAAATATGGTTCTCCATAAAAAAAAAAAAATAACACAGCGTTCTTCATAAACAATAATATGACTGATATTAGAATCTGTACGAAGTGAAGTCTTAAAAAAATAAAAGTAAAAACTACGTTTTGATAAACCTTTAAAAAACATTTCTTACGCATTAGTTTAGACTTTTTGAAGCTATAATAACTATATCGGGATAGATACCTTGTATTATTTTACCAATATAGTATACGATTTCATATCACAAATATGTATTATACCTACCCAATAACAATGATATATGACTATAAATAGTAAGTAGACATAATTGATAAAATAAGTAATCCATAAAATGTTAATTATTATGATATAGTACCTGCGCGGCTGCACTCAGCAGTTAGGTGGGTAGGTATTTGTGTAGAATGCAGATATAAGATCTACATTCTAAATTCTAATGGTATTTTAATAGTATAAGACCATTAAATTGTAGTACAGATGGTCTAACATTTCTATAGAAATTGTCTTTAATACACAGACATATTATATCTTACAGAAAAATTTAAAATCTTATAGTTTAATAAAAAAAAAAAAAAAAATGTTTATAGTTAACATAATGAGTTACTCATCAACGGAATGAAACGGGTCAGGGCATCAGGCCAAAGATAAAATCTACCAAAATAGAATGCAACTTATAAATAGGTAGTAGTCTTAAAATAATAAAAAAACGATCAAATATTATGACTTATATTAAGCTATAAAATAATAATATATTTCGTTAAATGTGACATATTTTTGGGGGGCTTGATTATTATTTGAGTATTGAGTGGACTTTGCACTCTTAAGTTCTGTTTCTACCGCCACCTATGAAGTGTTACCTATATAATATTAATTCCTAATGGTTAAACAATAAATTATTAATCAACAAGTGAAATAGGTACAATTATTGATATTCGTATCTATAGATATAAATACGTTAATAACCGATCGATATTTTCCACGAAAAGTGTGATTTTAAGTAGGTGTTAACTATTAAGTATGTACATATTAAATTGATATGCAATTATTTTTTAAAGGTTAGGCACTAACAAGACACAAGTCATTCGGTAACAAGTGCAAATCGATATTTAAAAATTATTAAATCATAAAATATTTATATTGCATTGGTTATGAGCTATGACTTATGAATAGTATATTATTTCACACTTTAATTTTAATTATATAGGTAGGTTATTGTAATATTATTCACTTATAGAGGAAAATTGTTGTTCTTTTTTTATCCCATGGAATTTTCCCTATCGAATGCCTATCAAATAATTATTAATTATTATTACCCTACCTAAATAATAGCTAATTCATTTTGTCGATATATAATTGTTATTATTTTACTTTTTGATTTTAAATACGAATCAAATACAGTTCGATAAATTAATTTCAATTTCAAAAAATATAAATTGTAAGACTAAAAGAATTAAATATAATAAATTTAAATGTTTGCGAAATTTTGATTATTATATTTAGTTGATGACATAAAATAGAAAAAAAAAAAAATATCTTATCCTATAATGTTCGTAGCTACTTAGGTATGATACATCACAGTATCCATACAAGATTTTTTGGACTGATTTCAACAAACTGATATAAAAACAAGAACTTTTGATCGTAGAAAATAAAATAGAAAACAAGATTATACTCCACACTTCGTGGTGTATCAGAAGTTAGAACGAATCGATTTTCTAATAGATACCTATATTATAATTTATAATTCAGACCACGGTACGACAGTATGACACACACACACACACATATATATATATATATATATATATGTATATTATATCGTATGTCCGCGAAAATTGGGTGGGTACACTCTATAACTCAGTTACCTACATTACTCAGTACACACCTACAAATATCTTAAAATTCTGTCTGTGGTAGATCGATGATATAATAGTATAATTTCATGTCCCCGCACAAAGAGAATTAAAAAATATGTATAGGCCATAGGGTACTGAGTAATATTGGTGATTTAATTATACAGTTTACCTTGGTCTCGCGGACATATCGCAATTACAAATTACATAGTATTCCAATCAAAAGGAGATCGAAAATCTGATTAAAAAAAAAAAATAAGTTGTTTTTAATTTGTTTACCACAGCTGGTATATTTATAACATTACCTTGACAGCTCCTCCGCCGGGAGTGTGTTTAATGTTGTCTTTAGACCCAATTTTCGGTTTTGCCTTGTCTTTGAAGTCAAGCTTAACGGTTTCGATTTTTTTGTCACCACCCCCCGGCTTGTGGGTTTTGTTGTCTAGTGAACCTACTTTAGGTTTGGCGTTCCACTGCAGCTTAACACTTTGAATCTACAAAAATAAACATCGTAGGTTTATTAATTTAACACAATTTGAATTAAATAAATAATAACGAAATTAACATGACAATCATAATAGAATGAAATAATTATAAATAATATAATTATATGATAAACTGATTAAATTAGTACGCTAAATTATTCCCCGTCGATTTCCCCGTCAATTAACAAAAACTAAAGTCTAAACATTACAGCATAATCTTCGATTTAATTTTCCAAAGTATTTTTATAACTCATGGCCTAATAGGGGTGGACTAGCTAGAGTGGACCGTGGGTGGTCCCCGCCTATGCCCGGCGAAAATTTGGGTCGATAACTTATAAATATTTTATTATTAGCCCGAAATTGGGCCATATTTTCTGTTTCCCCAGGGCCAATTTTTATTCCCAGTCACTCTTGTGGCCTGCACTAGCACCACTAAAAGTAATCACGTGCTAGCAGCCTAGTTATTAAAAAGTAGCCTATGAGATTTTAGTGTGTATGGCTTTTATGAAAAATTCAATTAATATGTTAAACTTTAAATTATATTCACAAGTTGTATAGCTGCAATATAACATCATTCATAATAAATTACTATAATTAACACATACGGGGAATATCGACCTTACAAAATAAGTAGGTACCTACCTATTATAGAGTTCAGCCGTATTTCGTGCCTCATACTAATATTACATAATATTATTATTATTATTATTATTATTACCTTTTTGTCGCCACCGCCGGGAACGTACGCGTCATTTTTGGCCTCAACTCTGGTACCGGCTTTCCATTCGAGTTTTCTGTTTTCGATTTTCACTTGCCCGCCGCCCGGTTTGTGACTCGTGTTTTGCAGTGATCCGACTTTCGACCGGACTACCTTGAGATTCGGAGATGGCGCAGATCCCACTTGCACTTTGTTCATCGGCAACCCTATACATATTGCCAAAACGGCATGAGTACAATATAGTTATGAACAGTCAACAAAATTTGTCTTTCGAATCTACCACACCCCGTGGTTGTCGTCACTCACTCTTCTGTCCGATGGACATCACGCTCTCCACAGGAGACTTTGGCGTAACCGCTCGGGTAGGAGTTTTCAATTCTGAACGGTCTTTTTTCGGGATTTTACTCGGTGACTTGCCCACGTCGTTGTCGTTCTGACGATCGCCCTGTTTGTCGACAACAGTAATAAACGTATTACTATTATAGTCTTAGCCCAAAGGTATAATCTATTATAATAAATTTAGAATGATAATAGTTCTGCAGTGTATACCCACAACCGATGATATTCTCTTAAAATATGAATTGTACAATATGTAGTTGTAGCTGTATTTATAGATAATACAATGTATAGCCTACAACGAGTAAAGGATTAAATAATAAATATACTGACTTACTTTCGAGTTTGACGAATCTTTGAGAGGTTCATTGTCTGTAAGTACAATCAGATAAAAACAAATTAATTAATATTTTGTTATTTTATATAGATATAGAAAAATATAAATATTCAAAACATTTATTGTGAATGTAGGTAATTATTGCCATGATATATACGCGTGCAATTGAAATTATTTGCGATATATTATAATATCAATAGTAATACGTAAGTATATATTATATAGGTAGTTTTAATAATTTGCGTATACGCTTCTATTATATAAGTAGAAGCAGTAATTCATTACACATACTTTTATTGATTAACAATTACATTTATACACACCATATGGGTAGACATATTTATTTATGTAAAAATATACCAAAGGATATTACAACTTTATACGTACATGTCATGTTATATAATATATAACAAACATTAAAATATAAATACTGCCCTGCTAAGCAAAAGTGCCGTAACTCGAAAAAAATTTAAAAAATGAGTTAGATACGACATCTAATAGGTCTATCACTTTTACACAATGTTTGTAGGAAAAATACCCCTGAAATTATAATGAATAGGATATAAATTCAATTATCGTTCTTTGAAAACGCCGTAGGTAACAAAAAAAATTATAAGTATTAAGTAAGAACGCCTCATCTTGTACTTACTAAGCATAAATGCAGTAAATATGTTTGTATATACGGCATTTTCGCATAACATTTCCATGTTCTATTATAAAATAATAGGTAAAATATATACGTATATAAGTACCTAACATGTTTATGCTGTATAAGGTAATAATAAAATAGGTACCTATTATTACTTATATATTCTTGTTATGAAATTGAGTGCAGTAAATGATATACTTAATAATGTAAGAGAACGCTACACTGGCATTTGTTGTCTCCATCTTACAAGTTACAAGGGCGTAACATAGCAAATTTACGCTCAGCAGATCGAGTTTATCTTCGTTAGTTTAAAAACTAGAGTGAATATCATGAAACTTGATGGTAAGAAGATCATCTGTGTTTGTATGTGGGTTTTTTATAATAGTTCAATTTTTTAGCAAATATTTAGTATTTAATATAAAGCAAATTAAAAATGATTAAACTTACTTAAAAACTGAATCATTGTCAAAATCTTACATACAAACACAGATAATGTTCTTACCATCAAGTTTCATGGTAGGTCGATTCGCTTAATCGCTTTAATCTTTAAAGTAAAGCAGATAAACGTGACTTACTGAGCGTAAATGTATGTTACGCACTCGTAAGACGTAACAACAAAATATGTCTGTGTAGCGTCTTCACGATTCAGTATCGGCGTGCAATGGTGTCGAATGTGCATCTCTAAAATGTTATCGGTAAACACCACTACAGTGACTTTGGTGGGACACCACATGATTATCATAATGCGGTGAACATTTATATATATTTTTATACGATGAGCGGGGAGGAACTATATCACCCCCTAGCATATTATTTACTCCCTCACACATACATTTTTTTAGTGACATTTTTAGAGTATATAGGTATGTTGTGTACCCGAAATATTATAAGCTATAGCCTCCTCCCATCCATTAGGTTCATTACGCTACGCCCATATGCGTCAACTCCATATCTCCAGTGTAAACTTTTAATATCACAGTAAAAGCGTAAAGTACACGTGTTGGCATACCTAGTATAATATACTTCAACAATAACGGCAATAACGCGGATTGTGTACACTCTACAATGCGGTACATAAAAATACTGCAAGAGCACAAATTATTTATGTTTTATGTAAAATAAATACTCTAAACTTAATTTTAGTATTTAATACTTTATATTATAATGTTAACCTTAAAAATTGTTAACATTGTTACGCCATGTTTTGTCTATCATTGTCATTATTGTTATAACGGAATTAAATTGCATTATATTCAAAGGACATTGGGTCCGTACAATTAATTAATAAATAAATATTATGCAATATATGTCTGGTGAATACAATAAAGTGCGTGCAATCGGCCTGCTGGAAATAGTATAATACCTTTAATTATTTTTAAAGTATCGGGCCTGGAGTTCTTACTCAGCTGCGGCACGACGTCATCGTCTCCGCCGGCAACGCGGTCAGCTCTGTACCGTTCGTTTAGCGGGTCACCGTCGCCGGTCGACCTCACCGCCGCGGCCACGTAATCCCTGGCTCTCGTCTCGTCCACCGCCGGCTCCCTACCCCGCGCCGAGGCCACCCTGCCGTCGTCGTGCGCCGCGTGCGGTTGCTCCTTGACCGCTTTCAAATGAGTGGCTTCGAAGTGCAACTTCCTAAGTTCCGACGCCCGGTTGCCGTGCTCCACCGCAGCCGGCCTCGGGGCAGGCTGATCTTTATCCAGCGATGCTTTGCGCTCGTACCGCGGCTGTTCGTAATCTCTGACAGACGGTCTGTCGTCCGGCCGAGTCGCGGAGGTCACCTGTCTGCTGGCCGCACCGTACTCTGCGGCGGGACCAGCTTCTGGTCTGATGTTTTTGAAGTCCGTCACACGCCTGCCACTCACGTCTTCCTGTTCCGTTTTCTTGAACTCGGCGCCCAGCCGTCTGCCATCCTCTTGTATAGAGTCCTGCACGGGTGGCGGTCTTCGGGCACCGCCAATAAGCTCCGGCGGCCGCCTGTTGCCACCTTCATCCTGCAGCAAGTCCGGCCCCGGCCTCCTACCGTACTCGGCCACTCCGTCGTTTCTGCGTGACATCATGTCCACCCCGGCTTTTGCGGTATTCGCATCCAACACGCTGTCCCGTCTCGTCAGCAAATGTTGCTGTTGTTGTTGCTGCTGCTGTTTCTGTTGTTGTGGCTGTTGTTGTTGCTGTTGCTGTTGCTGTTGTTGTTGTTGTTGTGGCTGCGTGTCTCTGATTTTTTGCATGCCGTTTTGCACCTGCACCGGTTGTCTACTGCCGTTGAGACCACCATCGTCTTCCTGAGGTGCCGCGGGCCTGTTGTTGTTGTACCCGCCGGCTGCCTGAGCCGGAAAACGTGTCTGCTCCTGTCCCTCGGGTATCACCAACGATTGTCTACCGTACTGTTGTTCTTGCGGCTGCGGTTTGCCGTACGGTACCGCTCCCGGCGCCACCGCCCTCGGCTGCCACTGCTTGTTTTGGTCAGCCATTACGTCACCGGCTCGACCGCCCGCAAACACCGTCGAATCCCTTCGATTTAACGCCGGCTGTTGCTGTTGGTTAACGGAAGAGTTGACCACCACTTCTTCGTCATCATCGGCACCACCTCCTACGGGTCTCGCCTGTCTACCGTTTTCTGACCTGAACTGCGGCAGCGGCCTGTCTTCGCCAACCCTAGACGTAGGGCCACGGCGTTCCTGCATCGGCAGCTGTTGCCTATACTGTTGCTGTTCTTGTTGCATCGGTGGTCTCTGTTGCATGCTGTTGTTGTTGTTGATGTTATAGTTCTGCGGTGGAGGCCCACGCTGTTGCTGCAACTGTACTGGACCACGGACCCCGATGTCCGGTGGCAGAGCTTGCCGGATAAGATTCCAAGGACTGGCTTTATTATCGCCGGGTGTTCTGGGTGGTGGCGGCCGTTGCTGCTGTCCCTGCGGCCTGTTGGGAGCGCCGTATGGACCTTGCTGAAAGAATTCGGGCCGTGGCGGTCTTGAACCGAATTCAGGGGCCCTCTGTTGTGGTGGCTTAGGTTGTACCGTAGTCTGACAATGAAAAAATACAAACGTATATACATTACATACAAGCGCGTGCGCTATCAAATAATTATCTTCTCATTGAAAATTAATTTGGCACAAACTATAAGTGTTTTTTATGTTTACAATGCTGTTATAAATTTCACTTTATTAAATTATTGTATTGCTATAACTTAAATTTGTCTTCTATTGTAAAATATAAAAAAACTATGTATTAATACTCTTGCACTCCAAAAAAATATTCTACCTTTGCGAAGAGTAAATATCGACTCTACGACTTATTGTTTTTTTAATTGTATTGTATTATAATTCTGTTATACTAGCAATTAACTATTATTATTATTTTTGCGTGTCAAATGTAGCATTATTGGGTCTGCAAACTATCTATAATCAGTCTCAGACGACTGTATAATGATACAATTTCACCCTAAATAACTCGTATGGGATGACATGAAATTCAAGTCCAACATACATAGGTATTATTATAATCTAATGTCATAACTTATTAATAGGACCTTTCAATACAATATAACAGTCATTGTGTTTTTGATCAATCTGCTGGCTGTTTATGTACATAATAGGTTTTTAATTGTTATGACAGATGACAGAGTACTATAAAAAATATTATTACTATATTGTGTTGGTGAGTAAATATAAAATGGTATGAAAAATGGCTCGCTCATTCACAGACGAAGAATAACTGTCGAACGTCGGAACTTCTCTATATAAGTAAATCTACTTTCAATATTTTTTAAATAGCGTACACATAGTATTATATTTGCTGTGGGTCTCCCTGGTTCCATATTATACGGTTCATAATAATTATACTATATAATAATATTGTATATTGGTTAACTAGTTATACCCTGGTTATCTGTGTTATACCTTATCCCTAGCAGTGCAATACTGTGAAAATATTCGTCTCTTACCGTGTTCAATTGACTTCTTGTATCCGGTACGTAACCGCCGCTCGTGGGTTCTACAATGCTACTCCGACGATGGCTGTCCATGTTATTTTTTTTATTGTTAGTAAATTTCGTTAGTGTTCACAATGAATATCGCAGTTACGCGATTCCATGTGTGTATTAAATAAAATTATATTATTTACGCGCTATAAATATTTGTATTTTTATTTATTAAGAGAGTATATTATTATAATTTAAACACGCTTTTGTCGTTTAAAACGATAATATATATAGGCTATATCATAAATATAGCGAACAATATTATGTTATGCATACATTTTTAAATAGGTATTATATACGTCCGTTTCTTGCGATCACCTAAAAATGACAATCACAACATTTAGGTACATCGCTTTAAACACGATACACACCGCTAGCGAATCGTAACTATATTGAATCGCACGCGTCGAACACTTAACATATATATACTTGTATATACTATACAGGTACATATTATAATAATATACTGACTGACATCGTACCTACACACACAAAACATAAATATATATATTCCTATATATTCATATAATGCACGAACGAAATGGGGCAGAATCGATTATTCGGTATGTTTCGAAGACTGTGTGGGAAGTGGGGTAGACAACGGAAAACTACTATATTCCACCCAAAGCCACGCTGCACGTCATCCATCGATTTCCGGAGCAATACATGTATAAACTAAACGTCCGTGTGTATTTGCGGAGACCCCAAAAATGAATACCTGTATGGTGGTATATACGACCTATAACTATTATAATTTATGATGTTTATTTTATAAATTATATGAGTTTATTCCATAATCAAAAACAACTGCATGAAAAGCAGGTGTACATGAGCAAATTTTTTTTTCGATTCGATTTCGACTGAATATTTTGTTTATGGATGTTAAATATATTTAGAATAACGGATGGATATAATATAATAATATGTCTATATATAAATTATAATACTTTTAAAAAGGTAATATTGCCTAAATACCCGCTCGTTTTCTACTGTAAGTATATCAATTTGGTATTTCACTACGCCTTAACGCAGTTCTACTATACAACGATTAAATTAATAAAATTAAAATTAAAAATATAAATATTATTTGTGAGTAAGTTAACGCTTGTAATAACACAATGAATTGTAATACATGTTGTAATTAAGTGAGCAAAATCCTAGAGTGTAATTTTTCTCTGATAAGATTTCCTGATAAAAATCGAAAAATGTATGTTCTAACCATTGTCTGTACAGAATATAATGAGTATTACAAAATGCATTTAGATATATAAAATATGTAAATACTATACACACTTAATATTATATTTGTAATATACTATTATATAATATAACATACCTTTTGGACGAGTTTAATAATAGTTCTACGGAAATGAGCGTGAATATGTGTCAAAGCTTGGTAAGTTCTTGTGCTTCACTGAGCTCGGCAAATACAGCTCTAAACTTCGGCGTGATCAAAATTCGCGTGCTTATACACGCGCTAATAAAACACTATATACTATATACTGCACGAACAGCTCCCGATTTCCCTGTAGCTAGGTGGGGTTGGTGGTGGGGACAGCCTTCGGGGGTGACAGAGTGGAGGCTCTTCCCTCCGTCACTTTATATATATATAAGTACAAAATATATTTTCCACCAATAAAAACACTATGCACACATACCAAATTCCAACAATCATAATAATACATATGACGTTTTTCTATGACTTTATACATTTTTGTGAGTCATATATTTAGCATGACGTGCCTAAATGCAAAAGTGGCATACCTATAGACAATATGTCCTATATATTATAAATAATAAATACCATAATTATCAATAGTAATCAAATCGTGTAAAAGTTACGTGCGTCAATTTCTATTAACCATTCCAATTGTAGTTTTATACAAAATAAGTAATTAAAGATACAATATTCTAAGTTATAACTTATAAGAGATATTTATATTTATATTTATATCTATATGAAATAAAATAATAAGTTATATAATATTGTGTATGTTCGTAGAACAATGCGTGTGTCATAATCAGAGTAGTTTTAATAGGAACAAAGGGAGCTAATTTTTAGTGGGCAGCTACATTATCTTAATTTGTATTTTAGTAGGGATTTTTTGTGTTTTTAAATATTACTATAAAACTGAATATACCTAAAATTAGATTATTCTGGCACCAGTAAATGTAGATCTATTGATCGATACATAAGAAATCTGTATATAAATAAATACTCGTATATGTACCACCTATACAAATATAATTTAACACAAACATGTTAGATTATACCCTTTAATATAGTACTATATTTTTGTCTCGGTGATTCAGTTACAATATTATCTGATATAGATTTTATAATGTAAGTCAATTTTGAACAAGTAGGTTAAAGCTTAACATGTTGGTACATGTTCTAGTTTAACTGACGACGATGGCTGTCTTTATATTTTCATACTAAAAAACATAAATAAAAATACGAGTATAAAGTGAAAGGCGCTGCCTAGGTAATAAAATATTGACATGCAATCCTGTAATAACGGCGTAATCTCCTGTTTAGTAAATATCCACCCTCCCATGATACCATATTATTATTATTAGCTTCTGGAAGAATATACCTACCACAAAACACTGTGGATATTATAACAATAAATTGAGTTCTATGCGTAGGTAAGCAGCGTACATTTTAACGACTGTGTACAGTGAAATAAGACTATTATATGACATTATATACCTACCTTATGATTATACTATAATATGTTCAGTTCCTTTGAGAAATATAACAATCGAAATTTGAATTGAATAAAAGTACGCACATCGCACATGCAACAATAACAATTATTATCTTTTAATATTTAGGTAGAAGAATTACGTAATATGGTATTTTAATTTCCAATTCAGTAACTAGATAAATCAGAATATTTCACTACCTAACAAGTAATAACCCTTAGCTACCCACATAAAAATGTACATTATCTATATATATTATCCACAAACATTTATAAATGTTGAACGATTTATTTTGGCATGCAAATGCAAATTTTTTTAGAATATCAGTCGTATGTATAAAATACCTATGCACATGCATATTAGGTATATTTAATTACTATCGAAAACATACCAACAGAAACCTTATAACATCAACATATTATTTTACAATACGGTTACATTATATTTAATATTTATGTACAACTTGTACGAGTATATAATATATATAAATGTTTAAAAATCACTCCGCACCAGTGATTAAAAAATATAACGTGCTTACATTGACCTTTGAGACTTAACGGTTTTGTTTTATTTTTATTGTTTTACTAGTCGTACTGTTTTTACAGTAAATTATTTTGTTATCATTAAATTTAATGACCTGTTGGACTTATCTAGTAAATATAATTGCTAATTAGTAATTTTTATTGATAGAGATGAGTTGAATTATTATTATTTTAAAAAAAAACCCAATATACCATGCCAAATGACAAATATGAATATAAAAACAAGTAGGTAAATTAAATATCATAGATATATTATTACACGATGGCGCTAGATTAATTACGTAATTTTATTACAATAACATATATCTCTACAAGATAAATAACAAATTTAGTTTCTATTGACATGGCTAGCATATCATTTCAGGCAGCATATTATTATATTGTTATTTATTATAATTTATAGTAAGTACATACGTACTGTGCATGTTTTTTGACTAGACAAATTGCCACCAAATAAAACGTGTGTCGAGTACAAGTGCACAAAAAATAACACGCGCTTGGCATTTAAAAAAGAATTTTTACAGAATAATTTTCGTAATTTTTATTTCTTATTACAATAATAATATGTAACATATGATATATGTTATAACAAGGGAGGTTATGGTCGGGGGTACCATTATTTATAATATATACATACGCATTACCCAAGATATAATATGACGTGTTAAGTAGATAGATACCTAATGTACTTACTATTTTGCCAAGCGCAAGGTCTGTTTAAATTGCCATTCGTAGCAACGGGTGAGATCTCATTTTCAAACTGTATGGTTGATATTTGCTCAGGCGTCTGATGAATGTAATTTTTGACAGGACTGGTATTTTCTAAAATAAAAAATCCTATTAATTTCATCCGTTAAATAAATATTTATTTTATAGATGATGTATTGTGTAGATACGTAAATAGACATATTTAACTAAAATATAGATTATGTTTGAACCCGTATATATTATACAATATAAATACTTGTTGTTTATAATAATATATATTATAGACTACCTATAGCTTATGTGAAATTGATCCTCAAAATCAAAAATTTTTGATTTATAAAGTATGATCATGATATTATTAATTAATAGAATATTAATGTAGTTCAAAAACTAAATTTACAATATAAAAACTTAAACTAAATGTTATTATCTTAAAAAATACTTGATTTTAGGTTACTCAAAAATATGAATGTTATTTTATTTTACAGTATGTGTACTTTAAAAAGGTGGAAGTAATTTCATTTATTATTCAAAATACTATCATAACGTTTACATTTTTAAACAGCTAGTAGGACAGTAGGTATAATATATAACACATCACGTTAATACATACTACCTATCAAATATACACTAGTTATTATTGAACTTCACATTTATTTTTTAACACGTCTAAAGTTTATAACTTTGTATATTATGTTATTTTTACTTTTGAATACTATATTATTATTTATTGTGAGTTGTGCGTAAGTATTTTAATTTATTAACACATATATTTATTTTATAATCAGAAAATTAGAAATTAGAAATAAAGAACGACTATTGACATTCATTAATATTTTTTCAATGACATTTAAATATAATTTTACTTAATTATTATAATTATATCATCTACATAAACAGGCAAACAGCAAGCATATATGCAAATATTTAACATTAAGAAATGTATATTATTGTAGACAGACATCAGATTTATTTGATTTAATATATTTGTAGTAGGTTTTAGGTGTAGCTGTGGGAGTATATTTTAGCAACTACCTAATTAATTAAGATAGATCAGGCCAATGAAGCAATTGATGTGCTGAGCCGACACTAAAATAAATCGTTCTATACAACACCATCGCACAAGCAGAAACTGTCTTAGGGTTTGGCAGGAGTGTGTGTGTGTGTGTGTGTGTGTGTGTGTGTGTGTGTGTGTGTGTGTGTGTGTGTGTGTGTGTGTGTGTGTGTGTGTGTGTGTGTGTGTGTGTGTGTGTGTGTGTGTGTGTGTGTGTGTGTGATGATCGTTCGCGGAGACACGGACCTCAGTGAAATACTGAAATATTTTATGTACATTGTGCATACTTTGTTTTTGTGTCAATAAAAGTATTTCCGACCAAAAACAGCATTTGAGTTTTATTACAGTTGTTTTATGTTCCAACCTTTTAAAAGGAGCAGTGCCAGAATGTGCTTACAAGGTATGTCAATGAGGTTTTATTAAACCAAAGAGTAAGGCTATACCGGTGATACGACAGTAAACATAATATGTATGAATATGTCATCTGTGTGTATCTCAAATGCAAACTAAATATGTAAAGCCATATTTTTTTTTTACAGATTTGAGAATACCATGTGTTGCTGAGAATTAAATGTCGTGTTATTTTGTAGTATACAGGTACCAAAGTGTATTTAAAATTTTGAAACACAAACAGAAAAATTGATCAATAGTTTCATATTACTTAATACTTATTATAGTTAGGTATTATATTTCTGTACTACTACATTAAAAATACGTCAGTTAGCAGAGGCGGACTGGCTAGCTAGGGTATAGAGGGTGTGCGATCCCCGCCCGTCATCCTAGCCTGTCAAAAATTTGGGCTGATATTTTATAAATATTTTATTATTAGCCCAAAAGTGGGCTGAACTTTCTATTTATCCAGGGCCAATTTTTATCTCCAGTCCACCCCTTTCGGTAAGAAATGTCAGTCAATACCTACGTAGGTACTAAGCTGTCAGGAAACATCGCATCTCTTAAAAGTTAGTGATTCAATCAAACGCTTATTTTTAAATTTTTTTTTTTTATAATCCAATTACATGCCTATTGCCCAATTGACAACGGTCAACTTCCTGACGTTGAATCCGCCACCAAATATTGTGTATCGTGTTTTTATAATGTATTTTGTATACAACGTTGCCACAATAGGGAGGAAATGTGAGTTTAACTGTGGGAGGATAAAAATAAAATTAAAAATCACGCGACGATAATGAGCGATTGTGGGTTGGTAGTTGGTACTTCTAAGAGTAGACAATATACATAAATACCTACACCTGAGCTACAACCGCTACAACTAGGCACGAGTATACCTATATGATAATAATAATAATGATGATGATGATAATAATAATAAAGCCGGTGTGTATATTACACGGGGAAAAGTCGCGGCGTTAATTGTCCGACATCACGCGGCGTACATATTGTTATTATAATATAAACGCGCGACCGAGCAGGATATACTTATATATATATATGCAATACAGTTAAACGGGAAACGACGTATTATTGTAGTAGCTAGTTGTTTTAATTTACGCCACCACCAAATTACGTGTTACATTGTCATCAGCAAATAAACAACTACACGGCCCACAGGGCGCCGCACCGATCATTATAGTATGGTACATATTATTATTGTATAGACCATAAGTACGTAAGTTGGAAGTGTTATGCATGCGATAATTACTTCGTTTAGACTTGTTGAAATAGTGACGTAGTGTTTAATAGTACAGTATTTATATAAATTTAGACTATAATAGCGAGGTTATACCTGATATATAATTCAATATTTGTACCTATATATTGTATACATAAAGTATATATTTTATTTTAATTGACACTTATTAATAATAAACAAACTGTAAATATTTTTTTTTACAATAAATTATTAGTATATATAACGAACAATAATAATATATAGGTACCTAGGCATGAATGGATATAGAAAAAGTCTTCCAGTAGTGAGACCTTATATTTTTATTTTGTTTATATCCTCGTTGATTATAATTATTTAGGTCTTCACGCTATCTTCGTTAAATCTTCTCTAGTGGGTTACCAGGTATGGTGTCGGTCGATTGTCACAGTCCAAGTCAAGATGAGAAAATTTTTACGATTTACCGGCGACAAGCGAAAACATTTAAACTTACATAATAGATAAAGGTCGATATTCGATTAAAATAAGTATAAAGTGACATTGTAACTTTTTAACTAATTTACATAAATTAAATTATATGTTATACTCAAAATTTAAGTGACACTAGGTATATCAATATAGATTCCACGTTAAAATAAATATTCTTGATCTCTTCTAAAATCGAATTAACTATCATAATATACTAACTATCCAACAGCTAATTGCCAAAGTTGCTGGGCTTAAAAAGATCAATTACAAAAAAAAAAAAAAAAAACTTACTATCCAGTCTGCTCAGATAAAGAATAGTATTATATATAAATATATTATTATTGAATAAAATGTATTCATATAGGTACTATAAAATACCATAACCTCTTAATATCGCTTCTAGTATGGATTACAATAATTGAAAGCTAAATAATAAAATTAAAATAAATAACGATAGGATATTATAAATAATGAATATATACTTAGCCTTGGCCCATGGATTGCACATAATGAGTATAAATTATTTTAACAACATAATGGTTTGTTGAAATGTATATAACACAAATTGATATGAGTAATCGTGATTTTTAAACACTAAAGGATCATTAAATGTTTAAGGGTGTGTTATACTCTGACAATCGTAATTTGTGTGACCTGACACGATAGTGTTTTAAAGTGAGCCAGTTAATTAAAAATTATATCAACTTTTATCGTCCACGCAATTTATACCTCTACTTCCCCCAAAATGTTAACGCAAAAGTGTAAACCTAATGTATAATTTTCTAGGGTCCAATACGCACTAGTGGACAATACGAGCGCCACGACAACATTGTTATATAATTACTTGATAATAGTAATTTCAAATTTGTCATCAGCCATCAGCTAACCACCGGTAATTTGCATTTCAATGCATCTTTCTGAAAATGTTGCAAAATTTGATTATTGTTAACCAAAGTACACTCTTGATTGTTTACTTGAATATAAGATAATTTCTTATTTATAATAATTATTGAGTTATAGGTACACAGAATGTAATATTCAGGATAATATTACTGTAGAATTGCCAAAAACAATAATATTTATAATATTATAGTGTTAAAAACCTACCATATCAAACCCTACACAAACTAATGACCATAGTTTTCGAAGCCTCAAACTCCCCATCCCCCCCCCCCAAAAAAAAAAAAATTGTAATAATATTATAAGTCTGATTTTTTTCAGATTTCATAGCGAAAGTTAGTAAAAGTGAAATATTTTTTTTTTTATTGGAAAATTCAAATAAGAGTAATGTTTCGTCCTTCTAAAAGTTTGGTTATTCTCACATATTTATAATTATATACTAGTTATAATAATACATTTTTAAATATCTAAAGCTCCATAAAATATAATATAATTAGGTACATGATAATATACATATTCATAATATATAAATATACAAGGTGATTTTTTAAGGTAAACATTCTTTACTCTAAAAGTAATAACATTTTTAGAAATATTTTCTTTTACATAATTCAGTCATAACAAAACAACATTTTTATTTATCGTTATTATTCGTAATTTTATAAGTATTTTACATAGTAATTGTATAAGCTTTATACTTTTTTGAAATATTACTAAGCGGAATAGAGTGTCACAGGGGTATCCTGAAAAATGTTTGTCCACTTCTCCGATAATAATAACTTTAAATACTTATATAAAATTAACTAACTAACCACTTATTTGAAATTCTTTTTTTATGTATACAAATTCTCAGAAAAATATTCTGCATCAAAATATGAAACTAAAAATGTATACTGTCATTTTAAAGAAGTAAAAAACTTAAAATCATAAAGATAAAAAAATATCTAGATACCAGAGTGAGTGTTTATTCT
The DNA here is from genome assembly GCA_027563435.1 of Nasonovia ribisnigri. NCBI lineage: Eukaryota > Metazoa > Arthropoda > Insecta > Hemiptera > Aphididae > Nasonovia > Nasonovia ribisnigri. The sequence continues at coordinate 142,894 of JANEHU010004291.1, read as the reverse complement.
ATATTTACAATTATAGACAACTTAATTCAACCTAAAGCTTTTCATTTCTTACTATCGTTATCGTCACAAATGTCTAACGGGACGGTCAGTATTAGGACACACAGTAAAATACAGTATATTAATTTTAAATTAATGAATTCAATGCTTTTAGACTTTACCTTGAAAATTAATAATATATACTATAGGTTATTTGTGAGTAGAATGATAAACATTATTTCTCTTTAGGCCAAGAAAAATAAAAATGCAAAACCGTTATTTCTATAAAATTTTTATCGATGTAATAAACATTACCTTGACACGTCAACAAAAGTATACCACCTACGGGCTATGTATTACAACCAAAGTTATATAATCAGCTTGGACAAAAGACATCTAATAATATTACACTTGCAATAAATTGGAACGAAACACCCTTTTGTATTTTAACGGGTACTAACAAACACAAAACGACTGTTCGAAAAATATTTTTGCACGGCCCTAAGTATTATTGACAATGTTGGAGGCTAGCCAGTAGGATTTGGACTATATATATAGTATATGTTATTCATCGATAAGAACATTTTTTTGGCCAAAAGGCTTATAATAATATTTACAGTTTAATAAAGTAGAACAAAAATACCTTGAGATTACGAGATGTCTTTTTTTTTTTTTAGTTTTGCAATTTATTATGTAATTATAATATACCAATATTACCAATTGCTAACTCGAGATCGTTCTTGTATGAAAAATATCTTTCTGTGCACAACATTATGAATTATTTACTATTATCGCATCTATTTGGATATTTTAATGACACTTTAAATAGGTACTTGAAACCTTTGAATACTTAGATGATGGTAATGTGGTAGAGTATAATTAATATTATGAGACAAAAAATTCGAAATCAAATATCTTTGAATGTATAATAAGCTATATTATGTATTTGGTAAATTAAACATGAATTACTATCTTAACTGTTTTTGATAATATTATTTCGTTAATTATACAAATAATATAAAAATATACTCTAACAATTCAAATTACAGTTTTTAATCTTTTAAATAAATAAAAAAATAAGTACTGGTTAAGTAACGGCTATCTACCTCAATAGACCTATAGTTGCATAAAGTAACCAGAATTTAAACTGTGTATAAATAAAGGCACGAGTTGGCCAAACTCTCTTGGTCGAGATCGGATAAGAATATATATGAATGCATATATCTACTATAGTATCTCTGTTTTATATGATTAACGTTTTTAAAATATTATTCAGTGTTTCATAAATTATCACTGGCATAGATCCAAAAAAAAAATACCAATGATTAAAAAAAAAGATGACACCTGTCCTATGAGTGTTATTACTATACCTATTGAAGTATAAAAAACTTTTTAAATAAAATATCGAAGAGGTTAGTGAGGATAAGCCCTGAAGTAAATGATAATAAAATTCAATATTACGACCATGCCGAGTATAGCTGTACTATTATTTATAATATTATGTCATAGGAAATCGGTTGAACGTAGTAGCAGATCCAGAAATTATTCAAGGGGTGTTTAGGATTCTCAATTTTGAGTACACGAAATTATCTCTTAACAGTAATATTATCTATATTATCTATGGAAAAGTTATATTTGAATCGGCTTTAGCGTAGGGGAGTAATCTCCATACAACCTCCCTTACACCTATTGTCGTAAACACATAAATGCTTCGAGTGAATGTTATTGCGGTATATTTTCGTTAGTCATTGCAGTGAGTTATAACAGTTAGGGATCCAATAATACAGCTTTATTTATGGGTACAAATTAACAATGCGCGGAAAAAATCACCACAATTAAGGGCGCTTTTTCGAATTATTATTACTGTTTCGGAAAATAAATCGATGATATATTGTAGTTGTAGACCTACACGCATAGGCGTGACTACAACACAAGTATATATAGGATTATATGATACAAGCGTTATGAATTACAATGTATTATTATCGCAATGTATTTATAATATATTATAAATACAATTTTATCGGCGAATATGTAAAACGTCTTCGGATTCGTTCGTATGCGGATCACCAACGTCGGAGGAATACATAATAATCTACTTAATGTTTACTGCAGCCCTCACCTCGGTCGACGGTCGTCAGCTCCGACACCTGCTGCGATGGTGTCGTTGGAACATCGTCAACCTCGTCGTCGGTGACCGTTTTCGGCGGCGGTAGCGTCGGCGCCGTTGCTTCTTCGGACATATTATTATTTTTCGCGCGGTCGAACAATATCGTATTATTGCACTCTGATGAGATTAGATTACATACGATGAAACTGTGCGGCGGCGGCGGTGGTGACGGCGATGGCGGCGGCGGCGGGTAGACGTGAAAGGACTGCGGTCGTCAACGCGACGACGAAAACACTCGCCGAATACGATTCACAAGCGAAAAAACAGAGCCGCTAATAGGCACGGTGCACGTCCATCTGCATCAGGTTTCCTGCGCGCGCGTGTATTGGGTGTACGGCCGACGACTATTTTATTTTATTTAAACATCGCGCTATGTACATAATAATACGATTGCGGATTTTGTGCGATTATAATACCGACGACTGCAGATACATAATATAACGTCGCCGTCGCGGGGACCGGTAAACGCTCTGTATATACCGCACGTGCGTACGGTTGTGTGCGTGCGTAAGTATACCGCGGTCGATGGGCGGCACGCAGAATCTCGCAAACGACAAGGACTGCATATATCGCGACAGCGGCGTCGGCGGCCAGCCGCTGTAGGTGCGCGCGCGAGTGTCGCCGGCTTTGCGTTCGTTTTACTCACACGCGCAAACTCGCCGCCGCACCGCCACAGCGTTGACCGCGCGCGCGATCAATTTCAAAGACCCTCTAGGGGTACTGTGGGGGTAGGAGGGAGTCCGCTAGCCACCCGCGCCTCCCCTTACCGTAGATTCGATAGTAAGGGATAATGTTATGGTGGGGAGGGGCGAGGGGGAAGCGAGTACTCGGGGTAGGTGGGTCGCGATTGGGAATGGCTGATTTATATTTAATATGCCCGAGTGCCAGACCGTACTTTTTCTTACAAAATAAAAAAAAAAAATGGATCAAATGAAAAATATTTACAACCTGCATTCCATCTTAGTCACGACTCGTGATACTGCTGCTTAATAATATCATAGACCTATATAGACTTACGGATACTCGTTCGACAAAAAAGACCGATATCATATATTATTAATTATTATATACGAGGATATAACTTCAACCTGTTCTAGTTTAGATTAATTAGTAAAAATCGATTGGCATTGATCCTGGATACCTAGTGTAAAGTAAATTGATTTCTTCAAGGAAGTTAATACCGTAGCTCCTATAGAACAACAACACTATAATATAATAGCCTGCTGGGTTAAACGGCCGGGCCAGATTCAAAGGATTCAAAGTGGTTACCAACGGCACGTGTTGGTAATATATAACTGTAAACAGTAGTCACCCTAGGGTTCCACGAGGTATTGAATTGAGGGTGCCATAAAATTATTAAAAAAATATAAAGCAATCATACATATATTTCAGAATTTAAAAAAAATTTTATAAAAGATATAGCGTGTGTGTAATAACACAGATTATAAAAACCTATTGCGTGTTTGTACGTATAGCTAAAGAATGCTGGTTTTTAAAATGTAAATATAAATAGGTACACGATATCAGTATCTACATTTTTAAAAAGTACTTTAGGTTGCCGTGAGTAAAAATAAAGTTGGATACCCTTGGCTTACGTCCTTATGATGTTGCAGAATGCAGATCCATGAGTGGTTAACGTTCGGTCGGCAAGAAACTACATCTCAAATGTAAAACATAACATTAAAAAATTGAATTATCCTCCTGGTACAAAACGTAGAGAGGAAGTAACCATCACTTGAGCCAAAATAGACCGCTCTCATCTAACACATGCTTATCTTATCAAAAAGGAACCAGCACCAATATATGTGATACTTGCAAAGTACCTTAACAATAGAGCATTTTGCCATCACTTGCTCCAAACCCACTGATGGTCGCACCAATATACGAGTACTCAAAAATCTTCTTTCACTCTATCAAACCTTCAAAGACGAGAACACTATCAGTACATTTTTCCATAATATTAACTTAAGTAATTTACTATAAATAATGAACTAATACTTGTACTATAAAGAAATGTTTATATTTTTAATTTGTATACATTTTGTCTAAATGTAGGATAAAGAAATGTGTTGTCGAAGCCTTATATATTAAAAAAAAAAAAAAAAACAACTTCATCTCATTCGATTGATCAATAATGTTCTGAATCAAATTAATGATCTATACAGAGTTAGTTACCTTCGTACCAACCTAGGCATAAAACGTATACGCACAGTATTATATATAGGTATTCTAAAACATTTAAATGAACAAATTTTAATTTTGAATGCGGAACTTCCAGCTGTATTTATGACGCACGCACGGCGGCGGTGGGAAAAGCGACGTATCCTGATCGTATACACATCGTATATTATATTTATATACGATAATGAAGGTGGAGTGATATTATGCTAAACGTGCGGCAACGCAGGTAGGTACCTACTACGCGTCGTTTATGATGAACGCGATTAAGAACCACACGCGTGTCGACCGCGAATTTACGACCGTATAATGTATAATATATTACACAAAGTCACACGGCTACTACATATATTATTATTTATGTTATCAAATCGCAACTGTTGCTACGCTGCTTTACGATCGCATCACACGCGCGCAGTATTAAACGCGATCTACTGCACCGGTTTAAATATTTTTATACTATAATATTATGCGTTCATTTTTGCTAGTTAATAAATCACAATAAATAGATTAGACAACTAATACTGATAGCGTTGTTGACCCGCATATAATAGGTAAGTATAAAACCCCTTTTTAGAAAACTTTCATGAATATTACTTAAGTTTTTGTTAACGATTACTTTGTGTGCTAGATAATAAAATTAAGAAAACCAATAATAACGGGACATACCTTTGGGTATCATTAATATTACCTACATAAAAAACTGAAGTTCTTTAATATCTGGTTGCACTATAAATGTGTTCATTTAATGGTTAAATAAAATGTATTGGACCGATCGTGGGCCTCTAAATCATGTTTAACTTATTAACTGTTAATTCATTAAATATTTAGTGATTGTTCATGTGACCCTGGCAATTACATTGCAGCCTATAATAGGCTATATGGCTATATTATCTGACTATAGATGAACATTAATTTTAATACCATAATAAATGGTAATAGTAAATAGAATATAATATTAAATAATATATCATATATTATTATGTGTATTAAATATCTATATTGAATAATATTTTGTTAGTGGAAGTAAGTTTCACCGTCCCCATTCTTTTTTTTATCGTATTACCACTGATAACAAAAAATCACGTTAAAATGTATTTTTATATATACATATGCACGTTGCACTAATTACGACATTTTATATTGAGTACCTAAATAATAATAATACCTACATGATGGTTTTAATAAAATTAATTTAAAATGTATTAAAAACTGATTGTTATAAATATTTATCTAATATTCTAACCATAAAATTACTAAAAATACATATTTACCTAAATGTATATTGTCATCAATTGATATTAATAATTGAATAAAAATCATTGTTATCAATTAAAAATCTAAAAACATAAATCTGTACTCGCGTGAACCATATAGTAAACGAATTTGATTTTAAAATGTGGTGTTCTTTGATTAGAAACAATAATATGCATGATTTAAAGGTTCGACCTATAGTAATCTAATTTAGTATATTTATAGAGTCATGAGATGCATAGGGACTCAGTTCCTACTTTTCCTTTTCCTCTGAAACCGATTTAAAAATATCCCTTTTAACATATACTCCAAATGGTACGTTGGAGCGCTCATATCTGACCTCAGATAGCTGTCACTCGTCTTTATAAATACAATTATTTATATTTTAAAAATATATATTCATTGTTTTTCTATCTTTATTTATATTCATTGTCGTCTTTTGTCGACACATTTTTTAAGCGTTGGATAACTACGTTTCATACGAACATATTAATCGAAAAATATCAAAAAAGTCATAATATAAAGATATATAGTATTATATTAACTACCTATTGAAAAAGTAATTGACAGCATAAATAGACAATGAGCGATACAATATATTTAAATATTTATTTGCACGCCCTGGAGAATAAACGTTTTGGGACGTAAATCGTGCGCTAAACTGGCACCACGCTATTTCGCTATTTTTACGACAGTATAATACTCGTCGCTGTATTATTTAAAGTGCACACGAAACACTACCATATAAGTGCAGTGCATAAACAATTTTTTTCCATGCCTTCGTTGAAACATAAATAATATGAAAATAAATCTATTGTACTATATTGTCTACTTGACTATAATACGTCTATATACCTACACTATAGCTGGTTAATAAGCATAATATTATTATATTATAGTAATACCTATTGACTGTTTGTATAGTTATTAGTTTTGCAATATTTTTTTCCTATATGTTAGTATATTTAGATATTCAATACAGTAACAAACGCGTTGAATACGGTTACTGTAACCTTGCATTAACATGTATTGTTACAACATTATTATGTTAACAAATCATCGTGTCTTGTGTATTTAATATTTATTTATTATTCAATCAATCAACCAATCGAATCGTTTTACTATTATTTAGAAATCCACGCAAAGACTTCATAATACTATTTAAACCATGAGATTGGTCTAATTGTTATTTTAAAAATAATAAAACATATATTTTGATACTACAGCTCCATAATAATATATTAAGTAATTCTGGTATGGTATAAACTATAAAGTGCATAGAGATATGAATGATATATTATTGTCTGAGATAATAAATTATACTATCTATTGAATAGTTTTGATTTATTTTTGTTATCGCTCGTAAATAAATGTCTTGATTTTGAAATTGCCAATGACACTTGAGATGTTAAACAATGGAGAATCTATTTTTTACTCTAAAATAGTAATGCACAGTCCGTGGCCCCACAAAGCCTCAAAATTATCTCGTGGTCAATTTTTGATGGAAAAATAACTGTTTAGGTACTCCGTACACTATACGGCACACTACAAAAGAGTACAATGTAGTGATGAAATATCAAATTTATCTATTATTAGTGGTCCACACAAAGACAACAGTATTTTACTGTAATATGACAACCTATAGCTGATTAAAACTTTGAGGATTACTGCGCTCTGACTGCAACTCATTTTTAACGTCCTTATTTTAGATATATATAGTATGGTATGCAACTAACTATTTCGTTATAATATATTTTATATTTTTATATGTGATTATAAAAACAAGTCGATCTGTATCATAATTCTATACTTTTCACAAATTACACCCACCTATCATAACAATATTATATATTGTGATGTTTGTACTGAAAACTTCAATATTCAGATAAAAAAGAAAATAAGTAGGTGTAGACGATTTATATTTATTGTTATGTTTAGTTTGCAACGAACCATTTAATTTCCTTCCATTGATACAATTAAACTATTATTTTTTTTGTATTTTGCATATTTTGTTCATATTTTAGGTATAATATTATTGCATGTTTAAAAAAAAAGTAGTGTAATAGTTTGAAAGACTGCATGTGAGTAAATGACACGTTATATTACGCACAATTAATTTCATACAACCAGTGATTATGTCTTTGACAAAAAAATTGTTAACTGTATTGAAAACGTTATGGAATAATTTAATAGTAAGACTAGGTGAAATTATTTAGTTCGTATAAAAAATTACTTTATTCAATTTATTTTTAAATTTTAAGATGCATATCTTTCATTTCATGAAAGTTTGAAAATTATTGGTAAATGTATTGTATTTGTTGTTATATTTTTTTTTATTGCATATTTTAGCATATTCTAACAAAATTAAATTCATATTTTAGGTACTATTTTATATTGCATATAAATCCTATAGTTTTGATAGTAATAATAATAATAATAAATATCAATGTATCATGTCTGTATGGCGTGACTGTGTCTTACACTTTCGTCCGTGCGTGTGCAATACACCGACGTCTAAGAATTGCATAAACAAAGCGCCGTGTTACAGGAGTAAGTAAAGTCGTCGTTAGCTGTATTTTAAAATTGGCACAGCGTCAGGTATGATATGGTAACCTATAGTGCTTGACCGGCCGCGATTCTAAAACTAAATCCGTCGCTGGCACCACTGCAACTATTATGCGCCAGCCGGGTAAAATACGAAAATAAGAAAACCCGATTAAATTAATACAAATCGAAAACAAGAAAGAGATTCATGATGCACGTGTTTCAGGCAAACGATTGAGATATCCAGTGCGTTAATTTTTTTTTTTTTTATTATTATTATCATTCGTTGTCTGTATAGTATGTAAATCAAAATATAATGTATTTTTTTACAAAAACATCGTAAACTGCTTGTAACAATACAAATAATAAGTAATGATCGTCTCGTACCGTCGTACGTGCGCGCGTGGGTGCATAAAACAACAATAACAATAATAACATAATAATAATAATAATAATAATTATATTAATAATAATAAATAAATAATAACGTGTATTTGCTTTTGTCGGAGCGATGCGCGTGTGGTTTTACTTGTTGAACGGGTTGTCGTCGGCCGGTACGGGCTTTCCGCAAACTTTGGCCAGAAATGCTGAAACGAAAAAAAAAACGGACGGCGCCAAGTTTAAAATACGGTCTTCTCTAAAAATAGAACAGCGCGTCGCGGGTAACGCAACGCTGTAGTGAAATGAACCAAAAAAAAAAAAAACAACCAACCAAGCAAAAGCGGACGGACAGCGACAATCGCAATATGTGCGTGAAAACAAATATTTATATTTATAGAGGCGCTGTCCGGTCTGTATATTAACACGGCAATAGCAATAGCTGTACACACTATACGCTAATATATGTGTGGTGATATTATATAACTCATCGGTCGTAGTGACGATACGAACCGCGGCAGTTTAAAAATAAAAGCGTTTACATTACATCGTCCCAAGCGGTATTTCGTTGGTGATCGCAAAACCGATTGTGATTTTTTTTCCTTAGAGAAATATTATGCAGCATTTCCGCGAAAAATCGCTCATCGATGAAATATTTTACACGTCGATCGACGGCAAAACTAAAGTACGGAAAGCTCCTACTGCAGCAAGTGCCGTAAGCAGGCAGAATGGTATGATATTATTGTTAAAAGCGTTATATTATATCGAGTTGGAGTTACTGGATTCGCAGGACACGCGTCCGTCACGCGGTCGAAAAAATATTTCCGCGCAATCAGCTAGAAACCGAGGACAACGAATGTAAATGACAACGACGGCGAGTGACCTGCAAAGTCCGATGCCATCGCCTTGCACACACACTGCGCAGGCAAGCACTATATATTTTACAAGCGGTTTGCGTTGAACAGAGAAAAACGCAATGACGTCACAACAGCGTATCGTTTCAAAACGGTATCTTTACACTTACGGATAATGGTCCGGGTAGTTAAAATTTTTTAGTGTTTTTTTTTTTTTTTTTTTAACGTTAAACGCTTAAAATGGAATTTATTTCATGTCGCTCAGGCGAACCATCACTTTTTTTACGAACGCTGAAAAACATTCGATCAAGGTGGTTTTTATTTTGGCACAGGTATAGGTATAAGAATAGTATATTGGTAGGTGGACGTTGCCGGCGGGTGTACAAACTTTCGTTTGTCACCGCACTGGAAACGCGATTTGAGAGTACACAGAATAAATTAATTATAAGTAATATATAAGTAATAATATTCATATAATATAAAAAAATATCGATTACTCACGGACATAGGGGATCATACCGTCCTCATCTTCGGGATCCATGCAGTCCTTGACGACTTCGTCGAGTTCTGCGTCGGACAATTTCTCTCCTGAAAACGCGAAACAGACATAAAAATACAAACAGGACATCAGCCTGCGGCCAGGAGCTCATTATTGGTGGGACATAATATTATACAAGGCGTTCGAATACGAATATAATATTAGAACCCGACCCGGTGAATCGGCGACCACTTACCCAAGGAGAGGAGGATGTGTGTCAGTTCACCACCGATCATGTGACCGTCTTCGGCTTTGTCGTACAGTTTCAGGCACTCAATGAAATCTTCGTACACTCCTTGGTCCTTGTCCTTGATCACTTGAGCGAAAATCGGGTAGAACTCGTCCACCATCAATTTCTTTTCGCCTGCTCGTGAAAAACACACAACCACGTGTAATTAACATATTGTTATTTGTGTCACTAATCAGACTTTGCTCGGTGGCTCATATAAGTTAGATAATAAATTAATTAATATAAATTGTTCTACACTCACCCTTCTTTTTGGTGCCGCCCATCTTCTCGATGGTGGCCAATGTTGGGTTCATTTCCAGAGCGCGGAGCAGATCTCCCAAGTAGAAAGCGTCGACGCCTTCATTGGTGCTGTCATAGATACCCCAGACGAAGTTCACGCCTAAAACGTCAAACAATTATTAATAAATTAACGAACGGGAATATTACGCGTATATTATGAGTTTATCTATGCTACGTTATTATTTATTATTGCTATTATTTTTGTATGTAACTTACGTTCAATATCGTCTTTGGACAATTCCTGTAAATAAAAATAAAACAAAAAAACCTTTAGAGTGATTACTATGTACGAATAAACATCTGAAGCAAACAGTCGTGTTTTCCAAATTCACGATAATAAGATACGTAATAATTTATTTTTTGGAAAAAGTTTATCTTATACTGGGTTCCTGGGAAGAACTAAAGAAGTATTTGAAATGTGCATCTTTTAAGCGTTGTCAATTTACAATGAATAACAATTTTAGTGTGTAAACCAACTAAATGTGGCCCTTATTATGTACTATAATATAACTATTATACCTGTACGGCTGTAGGTTCACCTAAAAACACTCAATAGGATAATATTCTGGTACGGCGTACACTGTACTTCGCCTAAGTATATTGCCTTTCACATTTTGAGATTTGAAACTTTAACTATTATTAGTTGTAAATCGAAAAACGAGTACATATTAATAATTAAGATAATGATTATACTCCCTACCAAATAGTTTTTGTATGTAAATTAAAATAAAAGTAATCTGGAACTTAGAATCTACTATAAACCATTAAAAGTAATGACTAAAAAATCTACCTTCAATATTGTGTGATAAAATATCCATGGTATTTAAATATTGGAGGACTATGCCTGTCTTGTTGAAAATAACAATTATTGCTTATTGTGTTGTTATAATAATAGGATTATGATTATGGACTATAATAATAATTATTATATGATAATATATTGTTTTCCTTCATAAAAATTTTTATAACAAATTTTTTTCTCTCCTTAAGTGCATCCCTTTGATCTACTACACCGACAATTGTCTGACTCTATCGACTACCAAACAAAAAACGCCATCTTAGGAGCCACAGTTCTAGTTGTTCGGGGACGTCGAGCACATTCATGATTTATAATAATTAACAATAAAAATATACAAGTAGGTACTCACCATTTTAATGAGTGCGCGTTCAAATCGTGAATGGACTGTGTTCGGTTCGCACGTGTATCCTCGGAAGGCGATGCGAACGAATATCGACTGAAGTGCACCTGGTCTGCTGACCCGCTGCTCGGCCGCAGCCACCCCTCCACGACTTTGGTTCTATTTATAAACGTTTTATTTTCGAAAGCACTGGCCGCCGTTCGCCAATATCATGTTGCAACTAAAACCGTCCCGTTGTACTTTTAAGGGGAAAAAAGAACGGCCGGCACAATATTGTATTATTATTTTATGCGCTCTCGAGCTCCACGCGCACCGCCAAAGTAGGCATAGGTACGCCGCGTCGTCATAATAATATAATATAATATATAATAATAATATTATGATGATATTACGTACAGAGTACCTGGTTAATGGTAAGGTCGGCCGCAAGGTAGACTTATGAATCAATACGAATCCTCAGATCTGTCTAACACGAGGCGCTTACACGAGATATCGCGGTCGTCCAGCTGAAATCCACGAAACGTGCGCATTTTCATCCGAGCTCAGAAAACCTATTGTACCTACACCGAACGTTTATGAAAAATTATGATAGCGGCACATTTTAGAACATCTCTTTAAACCTTAAATACTACTTTCAGAAAATATTTTGTTTTAGATGTAAATACCTAAGCGGCTAAGCAAGTGCCTACACATTTTGCCATTTTTAGAAAATATAAAATCGCTTTTCCATATAGGTAGGGTTCTAACACACACGTTATCGACCCGGTATAATTTACATCAAACCAAAAAAAGCAAATTGTTTACTGGTACCCACTGTTTTATATAGATACAAAATACCTACCTACAGTTCGATATGTATTAGATTCTGAGAGGAATTCTAACGTAGAATTTTGAAAATGTTGACGTAAAAATAAACTTTGATATATTTAATATAGGTTCTTCTATTTACAAAAACATGCAGTGGCCGTTTTTCATTCGTCCTGGACGCAATTTGTGTTATCTTTTCATTCACAGTTAATTATTATAAGTGGTTCCTAAAGTGATATTGTTATAATAAAGATATGTCAGGTTATATAAAAATTTAAATTGTAAAATATAATATCATCATATAAATCATCATAATCACATATTTATAAAAAAAAGTTGAAACTGTAAAAACATAATATCTTAATAAGAATTGTCAAAATCATATATTTATATAAAAATTTAAATCCCTGGGAACCACTTATAATAATTAACTGTGGATGAAATGGCAACACGAATTGTGTTCGGGACGCAATTCGTCCAAAAAGGTTCGTTTACCTGACTTGGTACGCAATTCGTGTGCACCGGTATTTGGTGTAACAAAAATAATATCAATATACCCAACAATATGTTAGGCCTAACCTATATAAAATGAACCAATAATGCGTTTAATGTCCATAACCAATGCAGATCCCTCATTGCCTCCTTCAACTTTTAAATTAAATTAACAACTTACACTGCATATAAAAGTTTAATGCAGGCACTATCTTATTGTTAATATATTGTTATGTCGTGTAAATGTTTTTTTTCTTCATATCTTATAATAGTTATAAAATATTTCAGCACGCCTGGTGCTATTACAAGTATTATGTTTTACACGAGGTGTACCTATTAATACGCTTTGGTTTTGCAACAAATTATAATAAATACATAGATTATGTAATGATATTGGTTATAATGTGTTAGCGGATTATTGTTTTGTTTTTTTTTTATATGTTTGTACGGAAGATATTATGTGTGTGTAGTGTGTTATATGAAATGGGAGTGGTGGGGAGTGGGATTTTGATTCATAAAAATGTAAATGCAACTAGAAGAGGGTTAAGGATTGATTTTAATTCATCGAGTGATGATGTGCAGAGGTTGCTCGGGTGGTGACTGTGTTAGCCGTGATTTCGGCATTTGACGATTTTTCCATTGGGTTTGGTCGTTTGGACTGGAGGCTCAGTTTCCGCTTCTTTGAGGTGCCGGAGGCCCGGCAGGTGTTGGAAAATTGAAATGTTTAAGTAAGTGCGATTTAAAAAAAAAGAAAGGCTCAGCCCGTTTAGTTTTATATAAATAAATTTAGGTAGTCACTTTCTATACATAGTACCTAACTGTTAAACTGTATGGAAACAAAGGTCGTAAATCAAAATTCATAATATTATAGATAAGTAGCTGACGATACAATATTTGGGCGCGGGAAAACTTTCCTCGGCCTCGCCTTCCTAAGCCCGCACAGCCACCCCCCACCCATCATTATTTTTTCTTAAAATCTAACTTTTTTCTGGTCAATATATTGGAATGTTCAAAAATTATTTTCTCTTTACTAGTCTCTTTACAATGTCTACCTACTTATTCGTACCTCCGACTAAAAATACGTAAACGACCGAGCGGTGGAGGGCGAATAGTCCAGGATTATATTATACAGATTACAGAGTGATTCTCAAACCCTGCTCAATGCTCATTTTTTCTTTCAACAATTATTTATTCTAATTTTGAGTTTTAGAAATGTTTAAGTATTTACCTAACTTGATACTTAAAAAGCATGAAAATCTTCTTTTCAAATACTCTGATTTTATATGCAATTTAAGGAGTGTCCTGTGTCGATAAAGTCATTTTTTCAAATATGAACTAGGTAGGTAGGTAGGTATACAAATTATTAGAGATGACCTTTTTGAAAATGTTAATCGAAATTCAAACAAGTAGTTGCTGAAAGGAATTTATTGATCCTGCTGAAACATCTGAAAAAAAGAAGATAATATGAACTTAACATAAACTCCTCCAGCAACTGTTCAGATTATATATTATACCTATCGATTCCGTAGGTAGTCTTAACTCACAAGTTGTATAAACCATCAATACGTTTAAGACTGAAATTATATTTTAATAGATTTTATTAAATTAATTCATTTATAACACGAGTCTTGATGTTAAATCTATATAATAGGTTGATAAATATTAGAATACCTACCTACATCTATCATTATTAATTATATTATATAGCCATAGAGGTACCTACGTTATACAACAAATTTAGATTATAATTAGTGGGTATATTATTAAAAAATAAATGTATAGTTAAAAATACTAATTTATATATTACATGAACATGATATAGGAACCTAGATTGATATGTTACATAACAAACCAACACTTTATAATTTATGATTTTAAAGATGTAAATTTAGGACTTTTCAGAACCTATAAACTCCAGAATTGATACAAAATAGGCAGAATCAAATACTGTTTTTGAGTTACCGATTAAACTAAGGGTCAAAAATAATAGACCATGATTATAGATTTTGAAGATACTAGACACTAGAGCTATATTATGATGATGTTACATTTATTGTAATTTGTATTAGTTAATTACTATTTAGTACATATTTTTTATTTTGTATTTGACAGATTTTTTAACCATATTGCCTTATGCAATGTTGGTTAAAAAATATTTTCAGTCTTCAATAGCAGAAAATCATTCTCTTTAGATAAATAACAGTAAATATCATATGACAACAATGTGGCAGGGATGAATAAAGTACTTCCAAATTCTTATAATACATTTTTTTTTTATATTTATATAATTTTAATTTTAATCAAAATATAAACGATGTACTAATAAATTGTACAACACACAAGAACATATAAACTCAATTCACATAGGTACAATTAACGTCAAATAATAATAATAATAATAAAACAAATTAAACTGCAACGACTTACTAATCTAATGAGGTACTTAAGTAGTTAGTTTATGTATCTAACTGCAATCAAGAAACACAAATACAAGATTCTTATCCAAATACTACAATGTAATGAATACCGGCATTTGTATAATGTTTAAAAATATATGTATAATGTATATTAAAGTAAGTATTAAAAAAAATATGATAAAAAAAGAGATTAACATACACGTAAGATTCATAAAAAAAAAAAAATTTGACAGCATTATTGCTTCAGGGTGAAATGTGTTGCAGAAACCAAACTCACATAAAAATATTTACTTTATTTTAATGCGATAACAAATAATTACAAAATAACAAAGCGGATAAAAATCGTACAACAGCTTGTTTATAGCAAAAAAAAAAAGTATATCAATATAGATTTAATTATCATATTTTTAACAGACATTGAAAAAAAATTTGTACTATTTTTTCTCATACAAACAGATCAAATAGGGTTGAAAAATGTGGAGCAAATATAATATATATACCTATGCTGACTATTGTACAAAATAATATTCCAATCAGATTTTCTTTAATTGTGGCAGTCTTCACATGTATATATGGTATTTATATAAATATATTTGTGTATGAACACTGTATTATAAAAAAAAAGTTATTATAATTTTTAACTGAAGCACCTTAAAATATGAGCTTTTTCCATACACTTAGAACTAGTTACCATAAATTCAAAACAGTATACTTTTGACGAGCTACAAAAAAAGGCCCTGAAAATGTTTAACTTACTAATAGCTACCATATAAAAATACGTTTAAAATGTACCAAGATTTAATAAAAAAAATTTTGTTCAAACAAGAATATAATACATGTAATTGTATTGTTATATATATATTTTTTTTTAAACAAACATAAACTTGAATTAAAAATGTTTTAAACATCGCAATATAATTATATAATAATAAAATATTCTGACAAATTGTTGTTTATATAGAAATAAAATTAGCCAAAAGTGCCAAAAGAATATATATTTATATTGGTTTTACTTTTAAATTCCAGGTTTGTCAAAGAGCACCAAAATAGGCCATTACATAATTCACTGAAATTATAAAAAAATTGAGTTCAGCTTGTACACATTTAAACACAGCTATGCTATTATAGCCATTGATTATAACTACCTATGATAATAAACATTAATGATCAAAAATATACAATTACCTTGGCTTATTTTTAAAATGTTTATAAATAAATTAGCAATAATAGTGTATTTTTTTTTAATTGTGTAAAGATCTCTTTAATAGATTCAACACAATTTACAAAATATATAAGTATGAGTAACATTACATTTTTAATAAAACTATCAGGTACTTGTGAAGTATCATTATATTTTACATAATTATAATCATCGTTGTAATGAAAATCATAGAAGGTATTTTCATGATCACTTCTTCAGTTCACTCATAGTAATATAAATTTTATAAGTAGACATGAAAAAAAAAACATCTTATTTCATAATTGCTTTTTTGAAGGAAAATTAACGTTAGCAAGTATAAACTTAACAATGAAATAAATAAATAAAAACTTAAGCATTGTAACTTAAAAAAATATTTTGTACCTACTTTTTTTAATGTAACAAAAAAAAATTAATAATAATAATAAAAAAAAATAGTATGTATAAAATATACACTAAGTACATGAAGGTTGTAAAAATATTATCGGAGAATAAAATAATTATAAAATATATACACATGTACACACACATATATATATATTTGTATTAGTATATATATATATTTATATATAGTATATACATATAAATAATGAGATAAATTAATCACAACCTTTTTGGAATGTGTCAAGGGAATGAATATCTATGATAATGTAATTGACTTGTATGTGTATAGGTTAATACAATATACAAAAGAACTTTTTCAATAATAAGCGCCATTTGAGATCCATTATTATATCTCTAGAGAAAAAGTTCCATTGTAAGTATTTCTCTTGTTCAAAATGTAAAATATTCAGGGGAATAGGAACTACATATATAATATATATACATATGTATATATATATATATTGTTGTAAATTAAACAATTTAACAAACAAAATTAAACATAAATTAATAATATAAAATATACCAGCAAAATTGCTAAATTACGTTTAACTTTTATAATGTAAGAAATTAATTTTTTCACAACTATTATACTTTATTATAATTGATAGTAATAGTAATAACATTATTTTTATTATTATTATTATTATTATTATTATTATTATTATGAACAACATTCCGCTTTATACTATATAATGGATTATATACTGGTAAACATTAATTTTATTGAAGTTTGTGGCAAGCTATTGGCTTGTAGTATGGACACTATATGTATGTATAACTTAAAATGTGCACAAAAATGAAACAGGAGAAAATCCAAGTATAGTAATGGGTTTTTGATACCCAAATCGTTGATAGAACTCAGAAGATTATAAACATAATATAAAATATATATTATTTGTACTATATTTGTGAGGTTTAGTAAAAACTAATAACTAAATAGTCTAAAAAAAATGTAGATATAATATTCAGGAAAACACTTATTAACTATATTAACAATATTTTATTAATGTACGTATGTATCTCACTTTTTATCGCGATTCCTAAAGAAAATAATTATTTAAAAAATGGTAAGAACTGGAGGCAATATTTTATAAAAAACCATTAAACTTAATTTAAGGGATTGGAATTTCAAGAAATCAATCCAAAAATTACACATCAAAAGTTAAACATAATAGTGAACTTTTAATAATAAAATAATAAAACACAAAACAATTGTTTTGAGTAGTCATACATAGTTGTCCCTCATATTAATAATAATAATAATAATAATAAAAAAAAGAAAACGTTTAAAATATAATTAACAGTGGCCTACACTCTTTCAGGTTGAATGCAACATAATTTATGTTGTTGGTATAACATGTGTAATGTGATGTCAGTAAAAACCAGACATTTTTTTATTTTTGGTGATGTTTGTAATAATATGCATCATATAAGTATAAAAAAATAATACAGACTTTAGTGAATCTCAAGAAATACATAAAAAATATTATTATTCTGTCTCAGTTTTGGCACATCATTTATACCATTACCTACACACCACCCAACTAACATTCTCTTTAGCTCATAACATGTTCATGAAATCCATCATCAACCACACTGGAATCACCACCGCCTTTATGGCTCTTAGCCAGTTGGTCACTACAACCAGACTCTTCAGTGCCTGCACCACCTTCAGCTGATTCGCTTAATAGACTGTCCACATCATAACCATCAACGTCAACAGTACACTAAAATATAAACATATATAAAATTAGTTCTTAAGTATTCTAATACGGTAAAGAGGACGCTACACAGACATTTGTTGTCTCGGTCTAACAAATGCGGAACATATCAAATTTATGCTCAGCAAATCACATTTAGCTCTGTTAGCTAGAAAATTAGAGTGAACATCTTATAAAATTTAAAGGTATGATTAATATATTTAAATTTTATAAGAGTCAATTCACTCTAATTTTTAAACTAATAACGTGATCTGCTGAGCGTAAAATTTGCTTTGGGTCAAGCTTGTAAAATGGAGACAACAAATGTCTGTGTAGCATCCTTTTAAGTGTTATTATAATTGTTTACGACAATTACAATGCTACAAATTAAAATCACCTGAGGGTTTTCAATGATATGAACATTTGTTATGTCATGATCTCCTGGATTACTTTGGTCAAGAAGTGGCAACGCCATGCCAGACATGTTATTTGAATATCGACTTCTTCCGTCAATGTGCCTAGTAATGTAATTTACATCGTTTAAAGGAACACTTTCCTCGTGTTGATCACGATCAATAGTAAATGGTCGTAGATGTTGAGCACAGAATGCCACGTCAGTACCCATTGAGTTTTGTTGGGGATCTCGTACTCGTTCAGCTTTCAGGCATTGGCGTTTCAATATAATACTTGTTGTACATATTAGTATGCAACAAACTCCAATCACACAACCGATGACTATACCTAATAGCTGCTGATCTTCCATATACAAGGCTGGTGAATCGGCGGGATATTTTGAATTAATCGGTGGGTTAATCAGTGTATTTAATGGGGTTATGGAAAATATGCCACTTTGTGGACCAAATCCGGCATCAGTAGCAGCACGTACCATAAAGAAGTATTGTGTGTTATTGCTTAAGCCATACAACTAAGAAATAATATTAAATTCAATAAGTATAGTATTTTAAAAATTAAGTTCAAACATTAAATACATACATCTAATGAGTTTCTATGACGAGAGACATTTAGCTGTTCCCAGGATGTAGGTGGTATGTGAAGTTCGGATGTATATGAAACATAGTAACCCATAATCACACCATTTGACTTAATTGGCTCTACCCAAGTTATGCGAACAGTACTAGTATTTATCCATTGCAATTCTATTTGTTCTACTATACCAGGAACTGAAAAGTAAAAACAGAATTTTTTATAGAAATATAGAAATATAAGATACCAGCACATTTCATTTTGTATACCTCCTTGAAGTGTGCGTATCTGTATCTTTTGACTAAATTCGCTTTTTCTTTTATTTTGGTCTTGAACTGCTATCTTTATTTCATATAAGCTATAAGGTTTAAGTCCTGATAGTTCAAATGAAGATGCACCCCTAAAAAACAAAAATTAAAATACAATTTTCTAAAAAATTAAAAATATAACATATTTTGTTACTTACATATCAGTAAAAACTGTAGTGGAGTTCTGAGAAAAATCAGATACTGGATTGTAGATAATAATAAATAGCAAAGACTGATCAACAGAATCCGAATAAGCCCAAGACAAATTCAATGTCTGGAGTGATGTAGCAACAGCTTCGATCTGTGATGGAGGTGACAATATATCTAAGGCTACCGCTATAGTTCTAGATACTGATTCTCCTTCGCCACTTTCGGATACACAGTTTAATAGTACTTCATAAACATCTAAATCACCTAAAAAATCAAAATTAATGACAATTCACAAATTAGGTATGTTTAAAAGACCCTTTTACTGACCCAGTGCACTATTTGATTTCTCTCTCTGACGCACACACAAAATAGCAAAATTTATTTCAGCGGAATACATTTTATGTTTTTATCTTTAAATTAATAATATTAAAATAAATTAATGTGTTAATAAACTTAAAGGTAAGAATATTATTTAGGGGTATAAAGGTTTTTGTTGATATTTTAAATTTTTGTGAATAATGAACTTTGAACGAATTTTGTTATCATAATATTTTACAAAGTTATAACTTGCTTTGAAATTAATTTTACGTGGTGGTAACTATTAAATGTTGTCCATCTCTATTCTTTGGTATGGTATATCAGTGGCTTATTAATATCAAACGGGGGAATATAATAGAATTTTGATGATAAAAATATTAGACAAGACACTGAGTTATACAGAGTACAATTTAACAGATATTGAAATAAAATATTAATATAATATTAACTTTGTTTACTGATAACTTGGTAGAAATACCAATACCAATACCATTTTAAGAGATGAAACGAGACTACTTCTGCACAATATGTATATTATGTAGCACATGGCATTATTAGACTTAATCTGCAACGGCATGCCTAAAACAGCTAATGACAGGTGCCGCAACCTTAATAAAGAACCAAAATAAAATGCACTATATACTTAAATTAATGTAACAATGTATATTATTTATTATTATACATTTTGAAATTTAATCAAAAATAGTTATATCTTTATTCTATCCCAAATGAGATCAGTACCAGGCGGCCAAGACGCATTTGTTACAAATGCTGAACCAGGTGGTTAACATGGTGGAAAAAGCATCTGACCGCCGCCGTACGAAAACGTCGCTGTCCAGTACTGATCTCATTTCAAACAAAGTATATATGGTGAGACACTGCGATAATACATAATGAATGTTGTGTAAAATGACATGCACGTCTGAGATATAGATGTATACATAATATATGTACATTATAATAATAAAATATAAATTATGTACACTAAAATACTAATGAAAGACTATAATAGGCTCATAGGTGCTATCATAATATTTTTACTTTAAGTATGAAACTAGATTGAAGGTATGATGTGCATTGGTCAGAAAGAGAGATAAAACAAATACTAACACCTTCTTAACTAAAAATTACTTACTGGTATAATGTATTATATGATGGTTTGTATCTGGTCTAAGTGTGTGCAGAGTCATCACTGATTGGTTTGTTTCGCTAGTGATGCGATACATTAGTTTATATGAGTCAAACTTAATTGATTGATCATTGACCAACCATGAAAGCTGTAAATAATATTTAATAAAAAACAGTTGAATAGATTTTTTTTGAATTTTTGCTCATTTTGTCAAAATAAATCATGAAAGAATATTGCAAAAATAATGTTATTTAGTATTCTGTAAATATTAATATAAGACATACCTTTATAATTGATTGGTCAATGCTAAATCTTAAAATAGGTACGGGTAATATAGGATTAATATTGGGTAACTCAACTAAATGCCATGAAAAATCAATGTTGGGTAAACCATTTTGAGTTGCACCTAATACTTGCACTTCATATTGTTCTCCTGGCTTCAGTCCTAAAAACCGAAAATAAAAAATAAAATGTACATTATTTATTATATAAAAACAAAAAAATAAATAATATTCATCAACATTTTTTTATTCTAAAAATCTGACATAAAATATGCATTTGTAAAGTATTAAAGTTTAAAACGTGAGTATATTGTTCAACCCATGTAGAAAACGTTTTCATTCAATGCACAAAAATATAATCAAATATGTAAGCACAGATATAAACAAACTTAGAATAATTTTAAAATTTCAAACGCCTATAAATTGCTTATTAAAAGTTAAACATTTTTAAAAATATCATTGTGAATAGAAAATTATAAATTAAGTAACAGTGGAATGATTTATTTTATTCTGTACATTGTATACATTATATTTAGACATTTAGACATTTTAGCATGTATTACTTCCTATAGACATAATAAAACTTATTTAATAATTTTATACTAAATTTTCATTGATTGATTGTTATATTTAATATAGTTTATTTGTATGGTATTACCATATTGAAATGGTGTTCATTGGGCTGAATGCTAACAATGAATGGTAGAAAATATAGATAATAATACAATAAGTCAACATTGACTCTATAGACCAGGCTACCAAGTGGAGATAAATTTTATTGTTTTATCAAAGATAAATATTACTAATTATTAAACACATAAATAATTTATATGATATGTTATAACCTTGACACGTGTGGTCAACTGTGAACATGTACATTAACCTAATTGAATAAAATGTACTTCTTGTAATCATAGCAAACATACATTTCATTTCATTATCAGATTCATTGCATACAATTATATAGGGCTTAACTCGTAGACTGCCATGGGACCACCAGTATCCACACAGAATCAGGGTATAAGAGTAATTTTACGGACCCCAGTGATCGTACCTTGTCCTTACCACTTTGCCATATGACTACGGGCTGTCATAAAAACATTTATTTGCCAATGGAATTTTGTCCGTAACATTGGGGTAATAATATATATTATTTGATGCTGACGAATATGAGAACATTTTGCACTGAATGATATATTAGTTGCCTTAAAAATTATAGTTAAAAAAAAATGAATTTATTCAAAATGCATGATATCAAAATAAAACGTGGGCCTATAGGAAAAAGAGCCTTGTAAACTGCCGGGCAGTTCAAAGTATTAATCTAAATATCAACCAATTTGAAAGCCTAGAGTTAGAAAACTGATATTCCAATTCCATAAGGAATCCAACGGATACAAAGCATATAATTACTACAGATAGTTTAAACATATCAGGTTTATTTTAAATCATACTTAATAACCGTGGATTATTTAATAATGAGATGCTTGATATTTGAAGTTGTTTTACAAGCTGGGAATTCTTTTCTGACATTATTGAACTAGAAAGTGCTTGATATTCAGTGGTATTTCAGAAGCATATATGTTTATTATAATATCATTTCTTCCTAGGAGGTGTAGTAACGAAACAACATTAGTGACAAATACAATGGTAGAAACTAGGGTCTCTAGAGGAATATGGCAATTGCAAAGGCACAACTTTTATATCAAAGAAGAAGAATGGCATAATGGCATTGTCCAAGTGGAATTTTCAACATTGCTATAAAAAAGTATGGTTGAACATCAGTAATAAAAAGTTTATTTATAGAAACACCTGTAATTGGTAGAATACAGTAGATATTGTTATACATTAATTTATTAACATAATAAATTTACAAATATTTACAGTTATTTTAAAATGTATATTTTTAGTTTGAAAATTGAATGATAATTAAAATCAAAATTATCTGTAGACCCCAGTTCATTAGTAGATCGCATATTGGGAGATGGCCAATTTAAGTACAATGTATTTACTATTTGTTATATATTGCTCGGTAAAAATGCAAAAAATTTAAATGAAGTTGTGCTGTTTAAAAATGTTTATGCATTGTGCACTGGTATATATATTTAAATTTAAGCAAAACCAAACTATATTACGTAACTAAAGGAGTTTATAATTAGATTATGGTCACACGTGATCGCATGAGAAATATAAGGGCAGCATAGTATAAAAAATAAATCTTTAATACGATGGTACAATAATAATAATTCTGTTGCTTCAGAGAATACAACGTGTGTCCCTTATTCTGGCTTCAATAGACCTGCTGGCGTACAGTGCACAATCTCTTTAGCATTTTAAACATTTTACTTTTACTTTTACTGCATTTTAAGGGTTCTGATTAATATGTATATAAAAAGCTCTGTTTTTAATTTTAATTGATAAAAATGGTGAATTACCTGTTATTGTGTATTGTTTGGCATCACTATGCAACAATTGTATGTAATTCGATGAACAATGTAGTCGTCTCCACATTACTTGATAATGAGTAACAGCTCCATTAGCCAAATGTACGTTAATTGCAGCCCATTCTACATGTAATGATATTGGGCTAAGAGGAGTAACCATTAATTCTGGAACTGTTTGTGGAGCTATGACAAACAAATACATTTTTAGTTAAATGAGTTTAAATATAAAGATTTTTTACAATAAATGTACAAACCTCCATCTTGGGTTTTACAAGTGACTTTTTCAGATTGATCAGATCCAGATTTGCCATTATAGACTCGTACATAAAAAGTGTAATTTTTGTATGGTTTCAATTTTTCTACAATGATGGAATGGTTTACACTAACTTGTTGTGTTTCTTCTCCACCATCTGTAAGCCAAAATAAGGTTTGTATTTTGTTGTTATTGTATTGACAAGAAATACCAACAAGTTAAAAATAGAATCAAGTACCTGTAGGCATGTAATGTATAGAATATGCTCTGGATACTTTATTTGCAATATCTGTAGATACAGTAGCAGATGATGATGAAAGCACACCACCGTGAGAAGGACCAAGTTGTGTAGAATCATCGCGAACAAGGATAGGCGGATCATCAGGAATATCAGATGGGGACTTTCGCCAAGATACTTGAATTTGAGTAGGAGATAATGTACGGCAGCTGATATTAATAGGTGGTGCTGGTTCAAATGGGGATGAGCTAATATTGAGCATCGCTCCTGCCCATATAGTTCCATATGGGTTAGAAGCAAAACATTGATAGAATCCAGAGTCAGTTGATACTGTATTACTAACTAAAAGTTGTTTGCCCTTGGCCTTTATACGACCTGATGTAAAACAAAACAATTTATTGACTTGAGACAATTTACTATAAAAACTTTATTTGCTTACCATTTATTAACTTCAAACGTTGACCATTGTGATACCATGTTATATTAGGAGTGGGATTACCTTCAGCCACACACCTAAAGCGAATAGTATTTGCTATAGGCATGGTTTGTGATTCTGGTGGAATAGTGATATTAGGAGGTGTCATAACTTCTAATCGAAAATACTATAAAACAAGTAAGAAGCAAATACATTATTAATGTCCTGTATAAATATTAAATAAATTCAAAAAGCTATTAAATATATATTACTTGAGCATGTGGCAAATCTGGCCATCCTGTCACAGATTGAAATGCATGGCATGTATACATTCCCGAGTCCTTAGAACTTACACTTGTTAAACTTAAAATGTTGACAGAAGTTTCTTCATCACTAAGCATAGTATTGTGTTGGTGCCCTATATATAATAGCCAAGATTAGACTGACATACATTTAATGAAATTGTATTAATGTTTATAGTTTACCTGTAAAGTTTTTAAACGACCAGTAGAGCTGAGGAGCTGGAACACCAGTAGCAGCACATTCAAATGTCACATTTTCACCTTCAGTCGCATACTTAACATTCAGATTCAAGACATTCGGCGGAATGAATGCTAATTTTTGGATATCTGATAGTGGTCCAGAAGATCCTCCAGTGATTATCTTGTTTACAGTCAAATTACCAATTTCGCTGTATTTTGTCTTGCTCAATAAATGGTTTTTTCCCACGCATCTAAGTTAAAGTTTTATAAATTAGAGTGGCGGATTCAATAATATTTCTGATTAATATTTTATTATTTACCTATACTCTCCAGCATCATTCTCATTAACTTGTTTAATATATAGTACACCAGGAACTTTAGTTACAAACCTATAGACCAAAGAAATATAAGAATAAAAATCAATTCATTAATATCATAATGCTTACTTTTTATTGTTACTGGGCAAGACAACTCCGTTTTTTTGCCACGTAATAGTTGCTAAAGGAATGGAATTCACATGGCATTTAAATCGAATAACAGAACGACTAGCTTCTGAACTAACTGTTATATTGGATGGTGATTCATCAAAGTCATGAATAACTGAAATAAAAGTTTAAAAAATATTAATCATTTAAATATGGTGATAAATACTATATTATATTGGTAAGTAGATGATTCATTAAGCTAATAATAAAAATTGTAGTTGTTTTGAAGAAATTTGTATTCAAACCAATAAACTGAAGTACCCAGGTTAAGTAAATCACAAATAAAAAAGGAATTCTAGAGTTTGGACCATGAAGTAGTAATGTTTAAGACTTGACACTAAATTTCCAAAATACTTTAAATTATCGTGGGTATCCCTTATGTAATTTGTTTAATAAAATAAGTAATATATATGTAAATTGTAGTGTGTGGTATATAAAATAAAAAATATTATATTCTAGTGGGCAATGCAAATTATTATCCGTCGTTTCTTCGAACTCAATAGCGTGTGTCAATGGACTAATAACAAATTCAGAACACCACAAACCTGTAAAAAATACTAAACACGAGTAAAATATATAAAGAATTTGTAAAATTCCATAAACGGTAATTGTAAACAAATGAATAGTCCATTACACTAATCTGTAATTAGAATTCAATTAGAACAGCCATATACCACCGCGTTACCGCGAAAAAGCATGCGCCTCATTATAATGCACGTTCAACTACTCGAATACAAACTGTCATCGTGTCACGTACCATTAAAATAATCAAGCGAGACGAAAACAAATTGTTAGTTGTCGAAAATGGGAATGTATTGAATTATATTTTTACGTGACTTAATATTAAGCACTGAGAGTACGCGAGTCGAACGTGAAAAATAATAATTGGAAACGTACATAATGCGTCAATCACCAACATCGTATTATTACGAGTCACGTAAAACGGCGTGGTAAAAAAAATTACCAAAAAAAATTCCGAATTTTCTTGTCACATTCCGAGAATCACTATGTTCAGCAGCGCTTCACATGCGCTTCATTTACCAAAAATGCAATGATAATAAATAATAATGAAGCAGCGCGAGCTACGTACGGTTTAAATTGTATTTTTATGTACCCGTGTATCAAACCAAATCAGAGTTTAAAAATCATCCAATATCATATTATAGATGGTATAGACTATAGAACGTACTATATAGCAAAGTATATAATATCATAATGACATAGTAAATACTATATTATAATATCTTAGTACCTACTACCTATATAGTATAAACATATTATACCTACCATTACCTATAGTGGCTAGTATAAATGTATAATGAAAATGTCGCGGTAGAGTTAAGACAGCGAGCATAATATATATTATATAGAACGTATGGTGGAAACAAAAAGCAATTTCAATAATCGTGTTCAAAATAAAAAATTAAATAAAATTGAAATATTTACCTGCCGTGAGCAATGTAACTGTTTTTGAGGAAACTGCACCGTAGGGCGTTTGTACTATACATCTATAGGATCCCGCGTCGCCCCATTTTCTGTTCACCACCTATAAATTATAATGATAATATTATATTATATTATAAACATAGACGTTAGTGAGATATAACGAACTCCATTTATTAAGCTGAAAATGCGCACAATGTACAATAATATAATACTATCAGTGTAGAATAATAAAATAAATAAACGATACAAGATAACATAATATTACAGTGGAGTTCAATTTTCTGGGCGATTGTAAATTGCACCCACATTGAAGAGGTAGTGTAAATAGTATAGGTAAATTGCACCCGGTATATTTTTCGGTTTCTAAAATGAGTATAGTGAGTTGCGACCATGTTGAGCGCAATTTACGATTGCCCAATTTTCTTAGGCGAGGGGGAGGATTAAATTATGTACAACTGTTTATCGGAATGCATCACGCAACACAATAAATTCTATCATAGACCATAAAAAATGTTAAACGGGTACAATTTCATTCTAACCATTTCAAAACTGAGTTTTTAGATTCTTGGCGGATATTGATTTTACAATATTATGTTTTTTTTATTTTTGTATCTATGTACACTATAAGTAGTCGAAATAATGCTTCGATTTTCAACTTCAGTATACTGTTCGATGGGAAAGTGAATCTAGTTGATTCATTAGGAAGTCTAAATTTAAAATTTCCAGTAGTTTCAAATACATCGAGAAAAACAAAAGAAAAATTAAGGAAAACCGGGAATTTTTAAGCAAAATTGGTTTTCGAAAAAAATCGATTTTGATTTTCAGTATAGGTAACTCTAAGCAAATGACAATCAAATTTTTAATTTCCTGAATTTGTTTAGTTCTTTATTTATAAATGTCAATTAAATTTTATACATTGGTTCAAAAAATGTGAAAATGTAATACAAGGCTCCTAATATAGATATTTGGGTCTTGTGCCCGTTATAAAAATATAAGCAAATAAATATATTGTTACTAAAGCAGTTAAAAATTTTAAAATACATAAGCTCAGTTTTTTGATAAGCGTTTAAAGTTCGGATTTTGACAACATTTATCAAATTTTAAATTTTAAATCAAAAACAAGGGTCCACGCAAGTAGATTATTCTGTATCCAAAAAATCTAAAAAATTTAATAACACTGTTTTTTTTTTATAGTTATTTTATGTTCAAATTTAGACAAAATTAAATATTAAAGAACCAATAGAATAACAATTGTATTTACTTTTTTGTAATTTAAAAATATTATTCATGGGTACTTGAAACTTCTCAAGTATATTATTATTTAAAAACATAATCTTATTTCAACTTACTGCAGGTTACCTTATTTACAATAAATAATAATAATATCAATATAATATAAAATATCCTTGACTGACAAACCGCCTCCGCTCAGAATCGGTTTTAATATAGGTACAATGATATTATATCATTGAATTCAAATTTAATACCATCTATTACAGTGACTCACTATTGTAGCTAATCTACTGTACAGCAGAGAGACATCCACTTACCCGCTTGTTTATTTTTTGTCCTCCACGTCTGTACGCAATTGGCATATTATAGCATACCTATCACGGAAGTTCTATAGTTAATAACTATTAACTAGTATTGATATGACTTTAATTGTAAAAACTTTTTATACATTTTACTAGGAGCAATAAATAATAATCGATAACTAACGTTTTTTGCATTTAATCGACGTACGTATAACGATAGCTTTTGGGACATTAAAAAGGTAGTTTGTATAGTGTACATAGGTCTATTTTAAAAAAATAAATCACTTGGTACTGCTTATTCTAATTCAATACCCCCAATACAGCAGAACAATGTTAATACTCGTTATACAACAGTTCCTATGAAAAACCTTCACTCATACCTACACAAAAGGCAAAAATACATAATAGTATAAAAATGTATACTTTTTATACACACACAAGCATTACGAATCATATTTTGCATTAATGTAATTTTTACTACCTATGCAAGAGCATAATATTCATTATTTTGGGTTTGAATAAAGTTTATATCGCATGTTTGGGGACGGGAAATTAACTATTCCTATTTAGCCCTCAAATCACAAATAAAATTATTTTTCTCTCTGGGCTAATAATTTTCAAGTCAAAGAGCAAAACAAATTGAATCGATAAGTAAAATAAACTATTAAATGTATAATTAAATAAGTTTGTTCGAATAAAATTACTTATGATTTATGAATTTTTGATGATTTTGAAAATAAATCAAAGATTTTAATTTTATCCCACGTTGTGAAATCTACCTATGAATAATCTATTACAGTTGCATGTTGGGTACTTCATAAATGATTACTAATTATAGGCTTAAACGTCGCGTGTCCCTCGATATGTTTCACTATTTATGTTTACAGACTACAGGTGTCAAATGGGTGAACTGACTTGTTACCGCACAATATATTTAAATTGTAATTAGTTAATTTTCGTTAGGCCTACTGTAAATATTTCTAAAGACTTGTAATTTCTTCATAAACAGCGGTGTTATTATAGGGATGAAAACTGTTAGATTCCTACAAGCGACACATTTTTTATTTCCATTAAAATTACTTATTTTCATTGTTAACAAAAATAAATGAGAATTTTATTTTTAATTAATACAATTTAGATATAGGTATGTAAAAACACGCCCTATCACAATAACAAGTCATAAATAAATAAATACTCGAACAATTAGTTACACAGGTCAGTGAACAATTTAATTTCCGAGTAACCTACCTATAGCTTATTCATACACGTTATGTTTCTACGATTGACCAACTAAATGTGAGTGTAATAATATCAATATTCAATTCAATATCAGTTTAAAATGTATATAACATAATAGTAATATACTAATATGAAAACATCAAAGATATTAGTTTTGGTAGTAATTTAACAAATATTTGATTTACACACTGTATATTGATCTTTTTTTTATTGCTATTGTTCTGATTGTTCAGGGTTCGTTTGCCACGAATTGTTATTGATTTGGTATCAACAAAGTGAAATAGCCAATTGTATTCAGTTATACGAAGTGGATTGGATTGTAATGATTGTACACGTATTTTTTTTCGTATAGGCGTGTGTCAGATACTCAAATTACATAGTTATTATTATTTATTCCTTAGGTATTATTAATCATTAAAAAATATATTTTTAGTAGTTCAGTATATAAATCCTCCGTAAGCAAACGCGTATATATAGAAACTAAATCATTCATCAAACCCATTAACTATTCGCCAGAAAAGAAAAAACTGGATCGCTTACCGTTTTGAAAAACAGAGAGCCGTTGGGAAGAATCTGACGCCGCGAGTCGTTGACTAGATCTAAAGTTCGATTATTGTACATCCATAGATAAGTGGCATTCGGCAGGGATGAATGACATTGTAACGCGTAAGGCTTACTGCGCACCGCAACGCCACCCTCCGGTGGCTCGGTGATCCACGTTGAGCCTGGTCCAATTTCGGTCGTCATGTCCGCTCGTGCTGTTCAACAAATCAGAATATAAATTTTACAGGTCGTAGATATTTTTTTATAGCAGGTATATTATCACATAGACCAATTATGCACTTTGAAATAATTATTAAAACATTATACAATTATTTTTTAGTAAAAATCATAAAAGTAATTATTTTATAATAAATCTAAAAAAAAGGGGGTCAAGTGGATGTCACTGTATAATGGATGGTATTAAATTTGAATTCAATGATATAATATTCATTGGATACGAAAAACGATTCTGAGCGGAGACGGTATGTCAGTCTAGGATATTTTAAATTATATTGATATTGTTATTATACAGTAGCTGGTAAGTTGAATTAATATTATTCATATTACTTAATTATTAACCTAAAATTATCAGTGATGCTGGAAAAATATTATAATATATACTTTCACATAAGACACAATTCAACTGGAAACGTCATTTAAGATTAAGTAGACGAATATTTGATAATATTTAGTAGAAAAATATGTCTGTAAAAAATAACTGTGTTTGTATATTTTTTAGATTTTTTTATTACAGTGTGTACTATTTATTAGAATCTTTGTTTTAAATTTTCAATCCTTAGTTATAAAAACTGAACATTTGATAATTGTTTAAATCATTGTTACAATGATTGATAATTTTCGAGATTTTGATGAATTTTGTCAAAATTGTATGGAGTATAGAAAATGCTAATATAAACATTCGGTGAATTTTTTAAGTATCTACAGTTATTCATTTTTGAATTACAACAAAATAAGAAAATCGCTACATGAAAAATCGAATAAATATCCAATGTTGTAAAAATATGAACTTCAAACGCTCATAAAAATTTAATTTGACTTGGTATTAGATATTTTTCTTTTGATAAACATAGGCGAACTTATGAGAAATCATGTGTTACATTTTCAAATCGTAGATTTAAAAAAAATTTTTTTATGAATTTCTAACTCAAAATAACTTGCACATTTTCGTGATTTTTACGTATTTTATCAATATTTGAACTTTAAATTCTTATAAAAAAAACTTGTGACTACGGATTTTTAATATTTTTTTAATATTATTGTAACAATATATTAGGAGCCTTGTATTATATTTTCAAGTGGTTTTACCTAACAAATAAAGTTTTATAGAAGTCTATGGAAAAAAAACCTAAAAAAATTGGAATATGAAAATATCCGTAAACAGCTCAAGATAAATCAAAATATTTTAAAAATGTTATGGTGTATAAAAAATGATAATAAAAACATTCAGTCAAAATGTCATGTATCTACGGTCATTTCTTTTAGAGTTATACCAAAAACCAAAATCGAATTTGTCGAAAATTGGTAAAAATTCCCGTTTTTTCCTTAATATTTCATTTGTTTTTCACGGCGCTTTTGAAAACTACAGGGAAATTTTAACTTGACCACCCAAAGTACCAACTAGATTCACTTTCCTATCAGAAAAGTTACTGTTGCAGAAAATCGAAGCATTTTTACTATCCTAAAATGTGATGACAGACAAAAAATAAAAAAATTAATATAAAAATAAAGAAAAAAAAAACACACATCATTGTAAAATCAATACATTCATCGCTCCGCTCAGAATCCAAAATAATTATGAAACCGATTTCGTTCTTCTCCAATATTTCAGAAGTTTCATAGATTACATATGGTTTCAAGAAGATTTCGGTGAACTTTTTGTAATCAACCTTAAAATCGAATTTAATGACTAATAAACAATTTATTACAACATTTACAACTGTAACTTACAGAAATGTATACAATGTTTAATATTTTTATAATAAATTTAAATAATTTAGTGACTACAACACTATTGATGAATTTTCTGCTTTGACTTTTTTTGTGTAGACTAAGTAGTTTTTGAGGGGCAAGGCCACATAAAATCCACACTTTGTTTTTCATATAATAATATGGTCTTAGATGTAAACTAGATGAGTTTTTTATACTATCGATCATTTTTAAATAAAATATGATTATATAACGGGTCAATTCACTCGACCTATTGTACAAATATAGGTACACAAATAATACACAATCAGTGGTTTACGAACGCAACACATCACATACATTCGATATATACCTAGTCTACTATAAGTATAGCACGCAGAAAAAAATATATGTATGCAATGCAAAATAACCTCATATTATAAAATAATAAGTTCTTCTAATGCGCGGAAAAAGTCATCATCATAATTGAAAAATAATTTTTTATAACTAACCATTTAGGTACTATAACTTTGTCATAATACTATCTTTCCTATAATTATGATACAAGTAATACGGTTGATAAACATCTAGATATATAACGGACATAAAGAGAAACGAAATAAAGAAAAACTAATTCGTTTTTTAGGTGATTCCGTTACCAAAAGACTTCAATAAATAGGTTAAGTTCAGTTGCATTGGATGTACCTGCAGTCAATTGGACAGTAAGAGAGAGAGAGATGTATGGGGAACACGGGTATAATCTATTATATAACTAAAAAAGGCTAAAAAAAGATTTGAACAGCTTCCAATGACAGTTTAAACTGTTTATTTTTACAAATGTCTTTATCGTATTGTTGCCATCGTTTAAATAACAATGTTATTAATTATAAAAAATATATCTTAATGACTATAATATTACTTATTATTATAATACCTATAGAATTGATCAGTGTGGACTTTTTATATTTATAAATAATAAATAAATTATTAAATATTTAAAAGTAGTTTTTTAGACAACAAGTGATTGACTATAAAGATTTACAAATAATTTAAGAGTCAAAGAAAGTAGGTAAACGGGACAATGAATAATTACCAATATTGGTCGAAATTGTTATTAATAGGGGAAACTATATCAACTAGATTTTCATAAATCGGGAAATACAGGTTGAAAGGGACAAGTTAAAAATATAATGAAGGGAGATATTTCAAGAACAAATTTACGTTGTATATTTAGTTTATTTAGAAAATTAAAATTGAATAAAATTGATTGATTGATCACTAAACCGTTTTTAATGCGTACATTTAATTTTGGTGTATATATAGTTATAACTATATTATATTGTATAGCCGTACTGTACGCGTTGTACAAGCGTACAATAAATAATAATGATGAAGAAAATATATGATTGATACATCGAAATTTATAAATAACAGAGAACAATGCACAGTGTTAATGATAGTTGATATAACTTGAAACTGTAAAATATAATAAATATATAGTTATATTAAAAACGCCGATCTTACAACCCTCTGCTAATTTTTAATTGAACAAACAGTTACGACTTACAATACAGGAAGTCAACTGCTTTACTATAATTTTTTATCTTTAAGGTTAATCAATATGAATTGTATACGGTATTTTTATAAGATTTATTTCAATCCCACGCTTAATTCCGACTATAATGAATACTACTACGCTGTGGCCCCCGACGTAGAAAAACAAACGACTACGGTGGAATACAATATACAATTTTTATATGACTTAAGAAAAATACATTCATAACGACAACGGTTCGTAGCTGAATATCCGCAATATAAATTAAACCTAACAATAATTTACCTATACGTATATGGTATATGATTGCAAAACAGTGACGTAGCCAGGGTTTTGGAAAGAGGAGGGCAAAGCCAAAACATGATAACATAAATCTTGTTAATGTCAAACAAATTAAAAAAAGGGGGTCAAGTGGATGTCGCTCTGCTGTACAGTAGGTTACAAGTAGATCACTGTATAATGGATGGTATTAAATTTGAATTCAATGATATAATATCATTGTATACGAAAAACGATTCTGAGCGGAGACGGTATGTCAGTCTAGGATATTTTAAATTATATTGACATTGTTATTTTACGGTAGCTGCTAAGTTGAATTAATATTATTCATGTTATTTAATTATTAACCTAAAATTATCAGTGATGCTAGAAAAATATTATAATATATACTTTTACTCGTTAAAATTGATTTTAATATGTAATTTCGTCCAAATTTGAACTTAAAATGTCTGTAAAAAATAACTGTGTTTAAATATTTTTTAGATTTTTTTACAGTATGTACTATTTATTAGAATCTTTGCTTTAAATTTTCAATCCTCAGTTATAAAAACTGACCATTTTATAATTGTTTAATTACAATGATTGATCATTTTCGAGAATTTGATGAATTTTGCCAAAATTCGAACTTTAAATGCTTATAAAAAAAATGTGTGCCGAAGTATTTTTAATATTTTTCAATTGCTATTGTAACAATATATCAGGAGCCTTTTATTAAATTTTCATTATTTTTAGCCCAAAAAATAAAAATTTATTGGTATTTATATAAATAAAACTAAAAAAATTTAAAATTGAAATGATCCGTAAAAAGCTCAAAAACAGTCAAAAATATTCAAAATTAGATTGTGTATAGAAAATGCTAATATAAACAATCAGTGAAATTTTCATGCATCTACAGTTATTCGTTTTTGAATTGCAACAAAATAAGAAAATCGCTACATGAAAAATCGAATGAATATCCAATGTTGTAAAAATATGAACTTCAAACGCTCATAAAAATTTATTTTGGCTTATTTATAATTATTTTTTTATTGATAAAATTAGGCAAACTTATGAGGAATCCTTTGTTACATTTTCAAACCTTAGATTAAAAAAGAAAAATTTTTATGAATTTCTAACTCAAAATAAATTTTTACGTATTTTGTCAAAATTTGAACTTTGATTACCTATAAAAAAAATTGTGACTACGGATTTTTAATATTTTTCATGCCTTTGAAACTATATATTATAAGCCTACTATTAAATGTACAAGATTTTTTACCCAACAAATAAAATTTAATTGACATTTATAGAAAAAAAAACTAAAAAAATTGGAAACTGAAAATGTCCGTTAACAGCTCAAAATAAGTTTTCGCGCTTAACCAAATGTAATATAACCTAACTGGTTACTATATTTTATAAATAAGTCGTTTTAACGGTTTTGGTAATTTTGGTAATAACTTTTGGTTTTAGGTAACTGATAATTTGTAACGATCAAAATTAAATGGTTTTGTTGTTTGATTATTACTTATTAATAATATACAAAATAAATCCAAGGGTTATCTAATTCCTAGAAACTCTAATAAAACCACAAACACATCGTTTTCGCGAGTCTTTGACCTATAACCGAAATCATATAAACACACTGATTAAAAATATTAACAAGTTAAACGTGAAAACACGCCTATTATATTGATTATTTGAACCAGTCAGTTTTTTCAGAAATATTCTCCTGTCTGACAGCCCTTTTAGGGGCTAAAGAACAGGACGAAAATCAACCCAGCGATTTCGTCTTCTAGCGTTTACCACTTAACTATCACACATTCACACTTATGTCATAGTGATGTTTTTCGGTACCTAGTGTCGAAAAAATAGAAGCAACAAAAATAGGCCAACCTCAATTCAACCGCTCTACTTACAATCATATTAACCTTCCACAACCTTTTCATATTTTTATGATTTTTTAATCAAATGAAATAAAACCCATAACACCAAACCCCAGGGAGCGATGGGCCCTGCGATCTTTGTTGTCTGCGGTACCACCTATCTATCGAATATCACGCGATATCATAAAACAAAAATGTATTTACTATTATTCTTGTAATAAAAATTAATATGCCGTTATAATCAAGCGCTTTTTTATTAGAACAGAAATTACGAATCATTGAGGATGCGTTATCACCCTATTTTTTTTGGGGTGGGGGGAGAAGGGCTGGAGTCTCCTCATAAATACGCTGATACAACACACTTAGCAAACACTCGAAATAAATAATGGCTAAAAATAAATACTACATTACTACCTATATCAACTACTAATATCACATAAAATTAATAAAAATAAAAAATGATAAGTTATCTTAGAAACTATATTGTTTTATCTCCCTTCCATCGATCCACCAACAAAAACAAAAAAAAAAATTGTAATAATCCGTTCTGACGATGACCTCGACTGCGCGCAGCATCAGTAAGTTGTTTTCGAGTGGACTATTACGTCTTTTATCGTATCAACCGCGTGTGCCATCGCTGATGGATATTTTCAAACTCTCCTCGTCGTCCTGTTCAAGGACAATGCCATCATCATTGTGGAGTTTTTATTATTCTTTACCAACAGGCGTTAGCCTTTTGTCAACATAATATAGCATCCCTCCTACTCATAACTACACAGTACACACTACCCAATAATAATAAAAATAAAAATCCCTAATGGCCAAACATGTAACGGGTACAATATCATTAAATAAAACTAGTTCATGTCAAAATCAAGTCTTCTATATTCATAATAATTAATAATAGTATAGGTACTAAATATATAAAAATCGAAAAAACGAGTACATAATATTATATTCGAAATCGATCGCAAACCACACGCACACACATGCTTCACATATTTTGCCGGTAAAAATCGTATATTACTATAAAACACCCAGGTTATTTCATGTGTATTCGGCAGGTGAATTCGTTTGAGGCCAAATAATCAACGGGGGCATACGTATATTTATTATTATTGCGCAAACCGGTTTATTTTTTTATACGGACGGTCGTTACCTACTGTAGGTCGGCTTCTAATACAAACACAATCACGAAATAATTTCAGATTTCTGGAAACCCAAATTTATGATAATCAAGCTTCTTTGTTTTTACCTTTATATATCTCGACGCGTGATGCAATCGGATACCGGCACAGATTTTAATTTTAAAATATTCGCCGATTACATGTTTGCATTTTATATAAAAGAAGTAAGTACATAGTTGTATACAAGAAATTGTGAGATCTAAACGAGTGTTTATGTATTTTCTCCGCGATACAGAAACGATTTCTTTATTGCTTTTTTTCTTAACAGAGTTCAAAATTCAGCTTGTCGGATAACGGTTTTGTGGTTTGGCGGTATTATTACAGTATCATTGCACGACATAATATTATAACCCCCGTTGCTCAAGAAAGGGATGTTTTTTTTCTGTTTTCGAATTGCAAACACAGTCAAAGATAATATTTTTAATCATTACTTTATTAAATTAGAAACGGGTATAATTTTTACATAGTAATATTATTTATCATAACCTATTAAAAATAATAATTATATGTTAAGTCATAATTGTCATTAATATTAAATGACCGACCATTGACCAACGCGTGTATTTGAACTAGAGAAGTTTCATATAAGAAAATAATCCATAATAGAACTACCATACCAATACACCTATACTTAATCTTTTTTCAAGACAAATATCTAATATTGAATAAATTAAATTAAATGTTAACAAGGGTGGAAAGTAGGTAACCGCTCCGTTGTTAAATGGACGTGGAGTGTATACGGTATAAATCGCTGTGATTTTCTAAGTATATATTTCTATGATAATAAAATAATTTATTTTACTATAAATAATATGGTAGGCTGAATTCATTTTTGAAAGTCAATGTGGCAATTATTATAAATAAGTATATCAAAAATAATAATAAAACAATAAACTCCAAAAAATATTTAATTTATAACATATAAAAGCTTTATCTAGTCTTTCATCAAATATAGGTAAATGTAATATTTTAGGCAATTGTGAATTCTTATTTTTAATGATTTATTCAAGAGTGTAACCTATATTTTAATATAACATGTCAACACTCAATAATTCAATAATCATTATGTTGTATTGTAATGACTTCAAATTGTACCAAGGAAAAACAACATTTTTTAACTGAAAAAATTAACTAATAAAGTAACCATCATGTATAATTTACTACCCAACAGTACATACCTATATTAATTATATTCAAGTATCTGCAAATGTTTAAAACATATAAAAAAGTTTTGTAACTAATCTTACCTATCCAAAGTCGGATCTAGCCCAAGTTATGTGATAGGGGGGGGGGGGGGCACTTTATTTTATTTTATTTTTTATTTTTATTAAATATACGGGATAAACCCTTTGAACATATTATATACACATTATACATATCCATTTACACATTAATTTTACAAATTATGATAAATATTAAATAAATTGCTATACAATAAATAATTTGCAAAAAAGAAATGAAGGGTCAACATTGGCATTTGACATCATGCGTGTAATAGGCTCATTTTTAAGGTAATTAGTGGAGGCGAATGGAACATAAAAAGAAGCAACGGATCGGGAATGACGTTGAGGAACTCTAAAACAAATTAAGGAAAGCAAATAGGGAGAGTCAATATCATCTTGTAATAAACTATTCAGGAACTTAATGCCCGAGATCCGTCTACGCTCAGCTAGCGAAACCAGCCCTAGTTGAGAGGCAACTGGTCCATAATTGTGGGGCTCACAGGGGATATTTAACCTAAAACTAGCATACCTCATAAATTTACGCTGAACCCTTTCAAGCCTAAGAGAGTCATTGATGCCGTGCGGATCCCAAATAATGGCACCATACTCAACAATAGGTCGAACATGTGCACAATAAAGCACCTTGTATGATAGACCTAACCGAAAATTCCTACATAATCTTAACACAAACCCCAGAGTTTTAAAAGCCTTACAACAAATATGCTCAATGTGGGGTCTAGGATCAAGATCACTACTAAGAATAAATCCTAGGTCAGTTACATAGTCATTAGAACATGAATAGCAGTAGATCCGAGATGATGAGCATATTTGACAGGGCACTGAATCCTGGCAAAAGTCATGGTCTTACATTTAGAAACGTTAAGGGATAGTCCTAGAAAATTAAGCGACTCCGTGAAGCGATCAAAATCACTCTGTAACAAAATACAGTCATCCAAGGTAAATATACGACAGTGGAACTTAATATCATCAGAACATAAAATCTGGCTATTGGAAAGAACACTTGAAACACTATTAATGAATAGAGAGAACAGGAGCGGAGA
The DNA here is from genome assembly GCA_027563435.1 of Nasonovia ribisnigri. NCBI lineage: Eukaryota > Metazoa > Arthropoda > Insecta > Hemiptera > Aphididae > Nasonovia > Nasonovia ribisnigri. Next base: position 102,996 of record JANEHU010004291.1, on the reverse strand, counting down.
TAGGTGACCTCTATGAGGAACACCCGAAGTAGCAAGATAGACATTGGATAAATTGTTTTTCCATTATTATATTATATTTTCACCCGTATATAATTTATAGCTGATATACTGATATAGTACTTATAGGAACAAATTAAAAGTTTGCTATAACGCACGGGAGAGGGGATCCCACCTGAACCTAACACATTTAATATAATAAAATAGTTTGAATACATAAGTAGAAACTACAAACAGAGTGTATTACTGCATATTAAAACCATAATAATGATGGTGTTATTTGTATGCGTACCTATGCGTACTTAAGTTTTGTGCAATTGGACATTATAAATGAAATGTATTTATACCAAATATAAATAAATATTCTCTATATATATTTTACACCATGAAGAATATCTAAACACGTTTGTATTTATTTATTTTTGTGTTATTAACAATAGAATGCTAACCAATAACCATCGTTAGCAAAAACCCGTAAACCACCCATTGTTTACCACTTAAATCACAATAACAATAACATTTTCTGTAAAATAGAATACACGTTTGGTAGGTATTACTGTATTACTGTAAATATGTATATTTTTTTTTCTTATTTCCAATTCTTGATGTCCTTACAATTAATTATAACTGGTTTGGTTCTGTATACACTTATTATAATGGACCGTATTATATTAACTCTTATTGAGGGTTTGATATCGTTTAGATCGTTATGAAAATAAACTAATTAATATTTAATTCAGTTGCATACCAAAAACAAAACCAATAGATTCTTTAATCTAAAATAAATTAAAAATATAAATTGTAAATATATAAAATATTAAAATGTTACAAAATAGAAACCAAAACTTTTAATAGAACATAATTTTATTTTAAAAGATAAAAGAAATAAGATTTTATTTAATAAGCCTATTATGCAATACATATACATATTATATTGTTTTTTGATCGAATGCTGGTTTCAAAATATCTAACTAGTAACTGTCCTTTTATTCGTCAACGGTTTATTATTAAATATTTCAGTAGGTATAGAAAACAGGTTTTCACTCTAACACGTCTATGTACACAATATTTTTTTTTATGTAGATTTTATATACAATACATTTCTTACAATTGACCATTTTATTGTATTATATCTATGCATGAATAATGAAAAACAATGTTTATACGTTATAAGCATTATAATTTCCGGTCTTTCAAACACGAACTATATTTAAATTGTATTTTAATTTACTTCCATCCCCTTTTCAATAAGTGTTTAGCTACGTTTGCTCAATACACAACCGAACACACCCCTTCTGACGGATGATGGGAATATGTACGTCATTTTTATTTAAACATAAGCTGTGCATGCCGGACGAGCTACCACGACTGGTCTGTCTTATTTCTTATATGCATGAAAATAACGATCGGTGAATGGTCTCAAGAAATAGCGGTCGACTCACGCATATATACAGCGATGTATTCAAGAAAAGTTGGCCTTTTTTTCACTGTCATTTTTTTCCTTGGGCTTATTTACAGTTTTATACTTAAGTGATAACGTCAATGTCGCCGCGGAAGGATTCACTGAGAAAAAATCAATGGTATACGACCGCCGCGCGGCACAAGTTACGCCCTGCACGTATACATAGGTATAACAGCAGTATAGAAAACGGAAAACAATAAGCCTAAAAAGTACTATTGAACATTAAATATTTATATATATTTATGTTTAATAATCGGTGCAGTAAGAAAAACAGTGACTTAAGTTAGATACTTTTTTAAATATTTTTACTTAACTGTGATGTATTTCTCGAGCAGTACCACGCATCAAACACAGACATTAATATCATGTTCTAGTACACACAATGTTCCTTGATTAAATATTTTAATTTCAGTTTTTTACACATAGGTTCTATTAAAAAATCAAACTTTATTAATTTATCCAATTAACCTAATAGTTAAATCATGGACGTTATTAGGTATTATTATTATTAAATTATTAATTAGACTTTAAAGTATTGAAAATATATTATATTATATTATGTACAGTTAAAAATATAAGGACCTTACTATTATTCTGCATCGTTATTTAAAAAACAAAAATCAGAACGATATAATATTTATATATTACAAAATCAAATAAAAATAACTTTACATATCCATTTATTATAATATGTACAAACAAAATAGCAATAATAATATTAAAATAGAAGTACGTTCGAAGAGGAGAAATACAGTGATACGGCCACTTCCATTTATTGAATACGTACATTTTAGTGGGACTTAATTTTCTTTTAGAAATATGGCCTGATAATAAATTGTTATATAATTTAAGATTGTTCACTATTAGGTATAAACTTAATTGTGCTTTAAATACTTATAGGTAACAACCAGTCGGGGTTTCTATACTACTATATATAATTTAGATTCTAAAAGCGATGAATGTATTGATTTTACAATGATGTGTTTTATTATTATTTTTTTTTTTTGTGTCTGTGTACACGATAAGTAGTCGAAATAATGCTTCGATTTTCTTCAACAGTATCTTGTTTAATGGGAAAGTGAATCTAATTTGTGCATTTGGGAGGTCATTAACTAAAAATCTCAAAAATATAAACACACAGTTTTTTTTAAAGCTATAATTTTATGATCAAATGTTGACAAAATTAAATATTAAATAACTAAGAATAACGATTTTAGTTATTTTATTGTAATTTTATAATATTAATTCAACTTACCGGCTACCGTATTAATAATATGAAATAACAATATAAATATATAAAATAAAATATACACACTGACAAGTGCTCAGAATCGTTTTTCGTATACAATGATATTATATATCATTGTGTTCAAATTTAATACCATCCATTATACAGTGACCCACTCGTAACCTACTGTACAGCAGAGCGACATCCACTTACCCACCCTTTTTTTTATTGAACTTTAGCCCGGCGACTATGCCGCATTAGCTGTTGTAGGGGCACAATTATGAATTGTAGTTAGTAAGGTTGGTACGGTAAGGTGTTGTTACGGTAGGTAAACAATGACATGTGTGGCGAGGTTTTACTACTACGGACCCAGATGGTCACCCATCCAGGAACTAGGAGCGGCGGGAGTTACTTACTCTCAGTCGCATATCGCGACTGGTAGCAGCCAACGCGCCGTGCCAAGCCACACTATATATTTTAACTTGAGACATTTTAATATATGTCCAGAAAAAATGTTAAAAATTGAATATGTAAACATAAAGTATTATTCCTATTTGAAAAAACATCTAAAATGACAGTGATAATTTAAATGCAAGTATTTAACTCTCATTAATTAAGCGAAGGTATATTCAATATTGTAGTATATCACCAAGGGGATTATTTCAACTACTAGATATATACATCAAAGCTATGTAATTTTTTTTTTAATAAGAAGAAAGTTTTACATAATAAGACATTTTGGAGGACATTATGATAGACTTGATAATAGTTAGTAGGCATTGCCTATACTAATTATAATCAAGCAATACATATAAAATCTTTAAATTAATAATAAAAACGTTTAATACATAAATCTGAGATATTAGATCCGATGAATAATAATAATAAAATTATAAATTGCTCTTAGTAGGTAAGTTAACTATAGAGCAGGAGCTGTTACAATAGGTTATTAGTTTATTACTTACTTGTAAATTAGTTAAATAAGGATTTTATAAGTTAAATAGACTATTCGTAACTAAAAACGCTGATTCTAACAAAAAAACTTTACATTTTAATTACCTACCACACTTTGGGTAAGTACTACTTACCCAAGTAAAATCAAATTTTCATCATAAGTTATTTCATGTTATATAAAATAAAACAAATACAATTTTCAACTATTGGGATATTGTATGTAGGTAAGTAATAATAGTATAATACCTATATAATACTTATAATATTATGTACATTTCAAATTGCATAAATATATAAATTATTTAAATACTATTTGCACCAACTATAGAATACAAAGTACCTAGGTATATTATAACTAAAGCCCGGAATTATATTCTTTTGCATATTTTTTTTTAGTCTATGCAGTCAGACGGTGGTTTCGAAATCTTTACGAATCATGAAACAGGTGTATTAATGGCAAAAGTTTTTATGCATATTTGAGAATATTTCAAAATAAAAGAATATTTCGTATAATAAAGAATATTAGAGAATATATCGATTAATTTGTATAGATGTTCGATATTTTTGGTTGCAGTGACGAAAATAATATAAATTATATTATGTCCGATAATAGTGATAATACTGATATGATATTGAAAATATACTATATATTTATATATACCATCGTCCATCGTATATACGATTTTTATACCCTACGTAGTAATGTACTACAATCCACTATAGTATATAAGATATGTGACTTATCTAAGATAACAATGCCCGACAAAAAATGGAATTACTACACAAAAAGTTTTAAATTGGAATAATGAAATACAACTTATAGATCATTTTTCACCAGCTATGATATAACTGATTTGCAATATACTCCTGTGACTTCAGTTGACGTCGAACGTTCGTTTAGTACATATAAAAACATTTTGACCGACCGTCGCACAAGTATGACATCAGAGCACATGGAACAAAATATAGTTATCAACTGTTTCCAAAAATTTTCTTAGTTAAAAATTTAAAATAATTAATAATAAATAATAAATATTATTATTTATTAATTATTATTAATAATTTAATCGAACTTTTCTTAACATGAAGTATTTTTTATTGTGTACAGATTTTATATAGTATTTATATCAGGTTTTTGTATTATTTAATTATTTTGCATATTATGTATCTATTAATATCAGTTGTTTTTATTATTTGCTTAATTTTGTTACATATTGAGAATATATTAATAAAAAATCATATTTTTGGCATATTTTATTATGATTTTTAAAGAATATTGGAAGAATATTTTCAACTTTTTAAGAGAATATTAGCATCTTATTTTGGCTATTTTTAAAGAATATAATTCCGAGCTCTAATTATAACAAACAAATATACTACTTACAGAAGAACTGAATAAATACTTAATCGACACATAATACCAGATGTAAAAAACTATTAAGTTACTCAAATATAATATTACGTACCTATCGCAAAACCAACTTAAAAAAATTTTTAAAAATTTTGACGAATTTTTGTGTACCTAATATTATTTATTTACACGGTGTAGTTTTAAAATATCAAGATTGAAAATGAATACAAGTAAAATATTATAAAGCTATTGGATCTCACGGACGAATACGATATAATGGAATAATGCACAAGTTAACAATGGTATAATGTATTGGCGAATGACAGTTTATATTTGTATATAGATGCATCATATGAAAAAAAAGATAAATGCAATAGAGATAATATATCGCTATATTATATTATGCATAATGTGAACTGTTGTTCACCCTTTCCACTAGTCCACCACCAAAACCAATCGTTGTTTATACACCGTCATTTACTGACCTATCGACTATCATTATATACACAAAGTAGTATAGGTTAGTTATTATTATATATGCAATTGTAACTAGAGTGACTTTGGAAAATCACAAATGCATGTTTTCAATGAACGGCTATTATAATATTGAATTGAAAAATACATTATTCGTTGTTACCGGTATTATTATGTAACAATTGTAGTTTTACCGATATACATGTTTTACTTTAATAATAACTAACTAAAAATAATAGTATGGACGACTATAAGTAAGTACAACAAATTATTAAGGTATTAAATAAATATAACAAAATTGCACTATAACGAATAATGAATAACTAATTGGAAGAGCTTAATATTGTGTTTTAGATTCCGTGGAGCAATAAATGTGTTTTTTTGTCGATCACCGAGTTTTGGATCAGAAAAAAATGTTTCAAACAGTTCAATCTATATATTTGAGGATGGTTTTGATAACAAATTGTATCTAATGAATATTTAGTGCTCTTCAAAATAATAGGGAAACATTACGTAAAACTGGAATATTAACACACAAGTTTTTGACAAAAACAATTTTAGGTTTTTTTGTTTTTTTGTTTTACCTAATTCAAAAATAACAGTAGATTCTCGATATTTTACCAAATATTTATAATACTTTTTCAAAATATGATATATAATTTTCAAAATATTTTGGTTGGTTCTTTCCAAGCTACATAAGACAATTGCAATTTTAAAATCTTTAGTTGATTTCCAATTTCTTGTGTAATGTAAATGTAATACAAGATTTTTTATAAGTTGTTCTTAGAGTAATTAAACAATTATGATAATATACAGTCAAATTATTTTCAAAAACGTTTGAAGTTAAAAATTTTCCAGAATGATACAATTATTAATTATTTTCAAGTTAAATTGTAATAAAAGATTCCTCATAAGTTGTTCTTACAGTTATGTTATTTGTACTTTTTTTTATAGACATTGAAGATAACATTTTTACGAAATTAGATAATGAAACAAAAAATAGCGAATTTTTCTTAACGATTTTGTTTTTATAATTCAAACAATACTAATAGTTGGGCTTTTCGAATTATATTTTCTATGTACAATACATTTTCAAAATACTTACGACTAATTTTAAGCTTTTTATACCACAATAACCCTATCTTCACAGGTACGTCACGCAACGTCAGTATTGACTTATAATAGTAAGTTTATATTTCAATACAAAATTTGGTAAGAGAATAATATGACCATGAAACCTATAACAGTTCTAATTCCTAATTTTTACTAAATATAACTATATGCGTTAACCAGCTACGTAGGTACTCCGTTCGCTTACCTAATGGATATAACGTAAATAAAGAATGTAAATTATGTCAATAATAATTTGTATTTGTATACAAATAATTGTACATAAATAACGGCTACCCCCCACGTTTTTTTTTAATCAATATTATGGGGGACCTAACTGCCCCCTAAAAAAAAATAATAAACTATAAGTTGTTTTCGACGATGCATTAGAGAATTATTGATAATTAACGAGGTGCATTTCAATTATACTATACAGTAGATCGAATTCCCCGGTTTTTAAAATATATATTTAAAATTACAATCGGTAAATAGCGAGATACATAGTTACTTTTAATCTGATTTTAATAGTTTCAGTGATCACCTGACATAAAAATTAAATAAAAATCCATTAAACACTGTTAATATATCATTAAATAAACAAACAAATTAGACTTGAAAAAATATTTAACAAATACAATTATTTTACCAATGATAACAGTTAACAACGCATAAGTTTAAATTCCTTGAGTTATTATTTAAAATGAATACTTTTATAATTGAGTTAAGCATAAAAATGTTTTATCATAACTAAAAATAAATAGTTATTACACAAATGTTTACAATATATTTTATACAACTTCAAATTATAATTTATCAATGCTATAATAATTGAATAAATTATATATGAGTAAATTACTGAACCTTTCAGAGAATTAAAATAAATAACGATAATGAAAAGGAAAAATAAGTTACTTAATTGTTTACCAGGAATGAGATTATTTATCAACACTCATTAAATAGAAAATATTCTACAGATTAAGTATTTTGTGACCTACAGTAGTCCACGAAAACGTGCGGGTGACCGCTGCGCGCCTGGCGATTTCTCTGAAGCCAGTGTACCTCAACATATATCTGTGCCACTGCTCGGCGCGGCTGCAATACCGGTGAGGCAACCAAATGTTTTATATGTAGGAACATCCCTTTATATTGAATGAACTGCAACCGGTGTCCGGCACCCCATGTGCTATTTAACAATAGCATAGCACATCCGTACATTTTGAAATTGGAATTTAGATATAATAGTGGGGACTAGTGGCTTGAAACCCTGAAGCATTTAACAGCTATAGCAAACGTATCTCTGTCTTGTATCGACTCCACGTGCGTTTGGTGCTCCCTAGTCATTAGTTTTGATATTTAATGAAAAGTGTATTGATTTTCGCAATTTTTAATCTCACGTTTTAAAAATGGCTTCTTGTACACACAATGATATTCATAGCCAAAGTAAACAAGTGATTTTTCGCGTGTATACTTTTTTCAAAAAACTGTCTTCTATGGAAAATTTATCAACAGAGTTTTTTAAAAAAACTCAGCTCATTACTGCAGAAGCGTGTGGAGTCAGCGAACGAACTGTTCAAAAAATTTTCGCGGAATCAAAAAAATCTGAAAATGAAAACGTCACGTGTGCAAAAACTTTATTCAAATCGCCGAGAAAAACATATTATAGGAAAAAGAATATTACTGATATCGATGATTTCAACGCCGATGTAGTCCGAAGATGTGTCCATGAATTTTACGATAAAGGTAACTAACTCATTTTTGTAATATTTAAATTTTTATTTACTTTCTCTCTAATAAGTCAATAAATTACAACTATTAACTATAGCTTATATTTGAAAATTTTTTTTTAATATACGCATCAAAATGATTTGTTTTTTTTTTATTTTTTTTAAATTTTTTTAAATTTTTAAATTTTTTTTTGTGTCTGTCATCACCTTTTAGGACAGTAAAAGTGCTTGGATTTTCTTCAATGTAACTTTTCTGATAGGAAAGTGAATCTAGTTGGTACTTTGGGGGGGGGTGGGGGGTCAAAAGTAAAAATTTCTCACTACCTACACTTCAATTTGAAAAATATAAATATGTTTAACCCTTTGTTGACCAGACTTAGAAATAAAATTATTTCTAAATTTGGATCAAAGTTTTATTATTTTCTTGTAGCTAAAGAGGTACTTGTGCGTACCGACGGGTCACAGTAAAGATAAATGCATCGTATTATTTAATATACATTTATTTGTAATGTGGTACTCAAAAGTACCGTCGGTCGACAAAGGGTTAATATAATAATATTATGTATGTATATTTATTTACATAATTAATATTTTTTAATTATAATGTTGTAAAAAGCTATGGTATTGATTAACACTCTGTATTTTACAGTTTAAATAATAATGAAATATAAATAAATAAATAAATAAAAATGAAATAATAAATAAAAATTATCATTGTAGGTGAATATCCAACTTCTGGAAAGATATGTGAAGCTTTGAAGACAAAAATTAATTTTGAAGGATCTAAAACATCCGTGAAAAGAATTCTGCAATCCTTACACTTTAAATATAAAAAGTGTAGCAACGGTCGGAAATTTTTAATGGAACGGAACGATATTGTGGCGCTTCGAAACACATTTTTAAGGAAAATGTGTACTCTACGTTCGAGCGGTGACACTAGACCTGTTATTTATCTTGATGAAACTTGGGTGAATCAAAACCACTCGAGAAATCATATTTGGCAAAATGAATTGGATCGTGAAGGATTTAGAGTGCCTATTGGTAAGGGTGGTCGCCTTATAGTATGCCATGCTGGAGCAGCTAAATTTGGTTTCATTTCTGGCTCTAAATTAATTTTTAGAAGTAAAAATGACGGCGACTACCATTCACAAATGAATAGTCAAATATTCCATGATTGGTTTATAAATATGTTACAATTGTTAGAAGAGCCATGTGTCATCGTTATGGATAATGCTCCATATCATAGCGTTTTAGTGGAGAATGTACCAAAATCAAGTACGAAAAAGGCCGATGTTCAAAAATGGCTGACAGAAAAAGGTATAGAGTTTTCCCTGTGTGAAACTTTGGCTGAGCTCAGAGAGAAGATCAAAATGGCAAGACCACGAGAGAAACGCTACCAGTTAGACGAGACGGCATTTCAAATGGGACATGAAGTAGTTCGACTTCCACCTTATCACTGTCAATACAACCCGATAGAGTTGATTTGGGCTCAAGTGAAAGGAGAGGTGGCTTCCAAAAACACCACATTCAAAATAGCCAATGTTGAAAGACTTATGCACGAAGCCATAGATGCTGTCACTCAAAGTAATTGGGAAAGATGTGTAAGACATGCAGAAAAACTTCAAGAGGAAGATTATGCAAAAGAAGGTTTCAGAGATCATATAATGGAACCTATAATTATGACAATTGACTCCGACGACAGCAGCTGTAGTAGCGACGAAGAAAACGACGATTAACAATTTTTTATAATATTTTTTTTTATTTATTTGATTTTTTTTATATTATTAATTATAAAATAGCAGTTATCAAATTTATGTACGGTAATTTTTTTTTAATTGAGTACAATTATATACATTTTATAAAAAAAAATATACGCATTGTACAATGTACATATATGTGTGTACACGATTAATTTCAAAATTTAGCGGGAAATAGTTTACCAACCACCGACGCAAAATTGCCACGAGGCGCGCAGCGGTCACCCGCACGTTTTCGTGGACCGTACTGTACAGAAGCAAAACAAGTTATTACTATAATAAATAAAATAAAATATACTGCATATAAAACCATCTAAAGACGCTATATTTTCATAAATACAATACACTCTCACTCAACACCTCTTCTCAAATGATGAGTCCACAATATTTCATAAATAAACATCGTAATATAAATGACAGGTACAATATTATTAGATATTAGGATTGATAAGTAAAAATTGTTCAATTGTAATATTTCCAATAAGCAATGGAACAGTCACGTAGAATTCGAATAACATATTGAGTATCAAAAAATTACATACCAATAGCTGTGACTAACTGAAAAATTACGTGTATCCCGATAACCTTTTTTCAGTGAAAAGACTATAGACGAACTTTAATAATGTTAACGTTACCCCTTTAAAAATTAGGACAATGAACTCTTATGTACAAGAATGTGTTATTATTTTTTTTTTTTTGTACCATTTATAACGCTAGGGTCTATTGTTCTAGAACAAGGGTAAATTCAGAAAATAGCACGCAGAATCTTTGTGACTGATTACGAAACTAAAAATTTCACAATCGTGATTTAAGCATTCTACAGAACTATTCAAGTACTAAATGTTCAACACCTTTAAATAAACGCCCCATAGAAAGTTCGTTGAAATTAGATCATCTAATAATGAAATGGCAGTTAATTTATCCCTGCCAAAAATAACTTAATTTATGTTAAACCTATGAGATCAGAGATAATAATAAAATATACAAAGTATGTTAAAAGTTAAGTATTTTTTTATTTATCTACGACGAGTTCGACAATTCTAAGAACAAGATTTTTATTTTGATTGTTGTAAAGCAATTTTCAATTCAAATTCATATATCATAACAACACTGAAGATATAATTTAATTTAATTAGGATTAAATTAGACTAATAAATTGTATTTAATAGCTATTTTAATAACTACCTAGTACATTTTATTCATCACGTGATTATAAGCATTTTGACCTTCGTTATTTTTATTTAAATATGTTTTTGTAACAATATTCAATAATATTAAATATTTAAAACATTTATTACTTTTGATTGATACATTAATTCTTATGTAAAAGATATTTGCATAGGAATTAAATTATATAAAACCGATGTCCTATACAGGAATACACAGTTTTGACTTTATAGGTAATCTTCAATATATCTGAATACTATTCAGTGAATAGGCATAATATAGTAAATTACTTATAATTTAATTGATGTCAATCACATTTAGATACAAAGTATGTCAGACCGCAAAACGTAGAAAAATACGTAAGTATTTTGAATATTTTGTTCATCAATTGTTTAATATTATTCTATAAAATAGACACTACTATGAATAATAAAACTAAATTAATGTCACAAGAAAAATGATATGACTATTATAGCCATATATTATTATAAGCATTGGTTATAAATACTTAGTATTTACAATCAATGCTATAAGCCATAAGACATAACCTTCTAATAAGATAATTTGTTAATTTTTAGACCTGCAAAAATCAGGACACTATACGTAGCGAATATAAATCAGAAAAACCAATACATTCTTTAACACTAAAAATCATGAAAAAAGACATGATGATGATATAAAAATATGAGTTTTGCGTCCTCGGTATAATTTTATTATTAATGGTATCGAATGGTGTGTTTACTGCAGTAATACTGTATACTAACACATAATATTATTGAGTTGGCATCTCCAGTAGAACCCAACCCTCGCCACCAGTCATACATAACCTTTGTTATGTCCTACACCCGTGGTGAGGCATAGGTGGCCTATAACACAATATCAGACAGAGATCCAAAGAAACCAGTTTTCCAGTTAGACCAACAATAAATCGTTTCTTTTCAGCAGATCCATACCGGTGCTCATTTTGCCGATAGTTTGCCAGTTTTATGCAGCTGTTCTTTTTTTGGCAATAATAACAAGCGCACACGATACAGCCTCTGGCAGAATCCCTCGAGATGATAAACAAATACCTAACTCCCTTATAGACGCTACTAAATTGGCTACTGCGTTGCAATTCATATGTTCAATATCACCAGTGTAAAATAAACATTTTGTATTATATAAATTAATCATCAATATGATGTATTCGATGTTTTAATGATAAATTATTGAGAACTGGACATCAAGTAATAAAAAAAACATCATAAGTAATTAAAATAGGCTAATGATTTGGTAAGTATTAAAATTTAGTAGTATAAATTTATTTTTATTATCTGATTAATACGTAAACAACTATTTTTAGATATAAGTAATTAATGAATATAGTTACCTAAGTACCTTCATAATTAGTGATCAATTTTATGATAATATTTTAAGTTAATTAACTCAGGAATCTCACACTTTCAACATTTTAAGTAAAACTAATGTAGGCAACTAAAGAAAGTTGAAAACTTTGTGTACCTACTATCCATAAATAATTTTTAGTTATAATTACCTACCTACTAAGGGGATTCTAATCCTATAGAAAATCTTAAAACTACACAAACAAAAATAGTAAAAATACTAACAATTATGATTATAATATTATACATCAAACATTTGTTAAAAATTTAAAATTCTTGTTAATATTAAAATATCAATAGTTATTAAATTCTCAATATTGTATTTTATTTTTAAATTAATGTTATACAGTCGAGAAAATAAATTTAACCTTTAAGACGCTATAGTATTACACGCACGCGGGCGCGGGTAGGCGGAAAAAAAAGCCCAAAAAAAAAAAATCGAACGGAAGAAAAGCACAAAAATAAAAACACACAACGGAAAAAAAAGCCCACGGAAATAAAATTCCTTGCAAATGCCATTTTATACTTGTAAATAAATATTTCCTTGATTATAATTTGAAAAAGCATAATACAATAATTAATATTTAATAGTACCTAAATACTAAATAATATAGATACCTTCTATCTCAACAACCAAGTGTACATTAATTGAGTACTACATATTTTTAAGCACTGAAAATATATCCATTAGTCAATATTACCCAGCTATTGATAAATATTTTAACATTTTGACTGGTTAACATATATAAATTATATTGGTAAGTACCAAACAATGTAAATTAAATTAAATGTCAAAATGCTTATCAATAATTTATGGACAGGTGGTCCCTTATTGTGTATCCATTTCCCTTATATTAAACAAAAAGAAGCACGTGTATGTAATTACAACATTTGAAGTAATTTAAATGGAGAATTATAATTATAATATTATGTTAAACTTGGTTTGATTAGAAATATGAACAGGTTAGTTGTCATAATACATTTTTTACTTGTGATTATATTTTTCAAACTTCAATATATAACATATTTAATGTAAAGAAAAATTGATAAGAAGCACATTTTCATGGTTAAATTATTAGAGAGTGCTTTTTATGTTAAGGATAATGTTTAATTTAATTTTATGTTTCATTTAACCCTTGAATTATTCAATAATAAAAATACATGTGTTATAAAAAGAAAACGGTTTCTTTAATATAACATTATAATGTAATGACTAGGCGTCATACATAATACAAACTTATATTTATTACATTTATACTAAACGAAGAATAACGATGATACTTTATTTAAAATTTTTTGATGTGGATTTTTTTGTGGCTTTTTTTGCTGCAATTCCGGACGCGCATCTGTTGTCTCCGCCGTGTAAAACTGTAACGTACAACATTGCAAATTTGCGTTCACCAAAACTAATTTTGTGTTAGCTTGAAGTTTTATAATAGTTTATAGGTCAATTAACTGATATTAAAATTGATTTTGCTGAACGTAAATTTGCCATGTAGACGTTTGTAAGATGGATACATGCGGACGAGGCGTCCTCAAGGCAGGTAATAAAAATAAAGTGTTTTTAAATCTCTACTTAATTAATTGTTTATACATTTATACTTAAAATAATTTTTATTTACATTTATTTGAAATCAAACCAAATCAAACATTTAAAAATAAAAACAAATACGTAACAATAAACATTACCATCCAGGATTGAAACAGTAAATTCAGATTTTTAACCATGGGAATTATATGTAATATTTGTTTTCTTATTGGTTTCTGTACCATTTTTTATAGCACTATCTTCTTTCCAGTTGACAGCTGATTAATTAGTTCTATATGGTTAACTAATAAAAGCATATTTAATTTATAATTTCAGAAACAACTTTCCTTCCAAATTATATTACAAACAAATTATTTTTGCCGACTAATTATTTAACATTTAAACTTATGAACGTTAGGTATTTACATATCATTATTCATTAAACAACTTGCAGTATCTACTGTTTAAACACTGTATTTCCAGAAAAATATTACAACAAATATAGGTATGTTATACCTACGTTTATTTTCTTGGATTATTTAATATAATTTACTTTAGATTCTTCGAGGGCGAGGGAATAATATGGTTAACAACGGTGATGTGCTTATATAGAGTGAAAATAAACATCACTTTTCAAAACATCAAACCAATATAAATAGGTAGTTTTGTGATAAAGTCGACGTCTACAGACTACAACTAACAATGGTATAATAATATATAGAAAAACCATTGATGATCAAATGATGTAGGTTAAGGTTATATTAGGCTAGCTAACTTGTAACTAGTATTTTTTTTTGGGGTACGCGAATACGTGATTATTTCCACACGAGCAATTAAATATACACAGCTCGAGCGATCACATGATTTAAACAATTATGCTAGCGTTTGCATTTGGAATCTGAAATCGATCAGGATTTGTGTATAATATTATTATTATAACACACGTTCGCACCACTCTCGGCGACGGTCTAAAATATAAAGTATAAAACGGCAAACGGTGATGAATGACGACAATTGTTGTCTGAGGCCAATAACGCTGAGATAACAGCGAACCTACTATAACGCTTCACTGCTTCAGCCGTGTATTCGATCATTGATTGAATCGTTAAAAGTTGGTGGGGGAACGGGGGAAGGAAAATGTGTATAGGTATATAGAGGTGTATCAGTGTATATGTGAATTATAGGTATAAATATAATATAGATAGAGGTATATCGTCATATCGATATCAGATCGATAAATCCGATCGCCGTTGGGCCGGTCGCGCAGACAACGGTAGGAAAACAAGTTGAATAACTTAAGGTGAGTGAAAAAACATAATATTTTATCAGACGGCGATAACCGAATAACGGAAATACGGAATACCGCTGCCACTGACTGTGGCGATAAGTGACGTTTTACAAATTTCGACATTCCGAGACAAACCACATGGCTCGATCGTGGTACACTCGGCCTGTCGCCGTTATCACGAATAACAATAACAGTAATTATCATTTATCTCGCGATAAAAATGCATTAGGTCACTGAGTTCTCTGTTTGGAGACGGGATGATAACAATAATATTAGGTACACACATCGTCGAACAGAATTGAGAATACTAAGCCCGTAGGTAGTGTAGGGTAGTGTAAGAGGTGGCGAAGACGATCGTCGAGATTTAGAAGTATATGTTATCACAAAATATGATTTTATGATTTTAGCTCAAAATAGGACTAGAGCCACTCATGAGAATCTTAACAGGGGTATTATTGCTGACCGCTATTGATATTAATCTTGTTATGAACAACTGACATTATGAAATCGTGTTTGTGTACTCACCGACACTGCCGACCGTTGACATGTGCAGCAACAGGAACAGAACGATGACTGCGGACGCGGTGACGGTCGCCATGGAGGCACATCGGACCGAATTTTGCTTGTCCACTACCTCCACGATCGAAGGGACGATGACGGGGTCGGATGGATGCTGACGTCGGGACTTCAGCTACCACCAGCGTTCCGCGGACCCCTGCAACAGCTCCACCACAAAGTCGTCCAAACAATCACGGTCTTAGACGGCACGACGTACGCCACTCCGGATGGTTTGGGACGAGGCTGTCGTCTTGGGTTGCCACCACTAAACAAAACTACGCGTTCTGCTCCGGTGTGCGACGGATCACTAATATTCACTATCGTGGTCGCGCCGACGAGATAAGAGTCTGCAGTTACCTTGGTGCCCGGGGCCTCGCACAATGTTATATCACACGCGTCGGATACGGCGGGCGATGGGCAGCAAAAATGATCGGAAAAACGTAAAAATCCTGACGATCGATATCTAATAGTATGTAAAAAAAAAACGTGTATTACGCTGAGGAGATATTTTGACCGGACGGACACGACGGTGATGGCCGATGCGCGCGCATTCACACACTGTCAAGGCATTACGGCAATAATATTATTGTCACACGCGCGCGCACTCACTCGCACATATAAACGCGCGCACGCGCACACAGCCATAAACACTATCGTTGTGTGCGAGAGCATCGATGCGCGCGCACCTCACAAACGCGCAATACGCCGAATTATTATTATTATTATTACTATTATTATTATTGTTGTTGTTGTTTGAACATTTTGCACGGGTGAGAGGGCGGAGGGGGGCGTTCGAGAATTTCGCGAACGACCAACGACGAGAGAGAAGATAAAGAAATCGCTGGCCGAAAACGACGTAATCTAGCGGTGATTTGGACGCAATCCCGACGGCGGCGGCTTTATTGTTGTGAATTTGCGATATCTCCCCATTCCGATTCTCGCGGGAGGGTTGCCAAAAGTCAATGACGCCGCTTATCGTTGTATTTACGAATCACAATCACAGATTTCTATAGTAAATATAGATATTAGATGTCTGGGATCACAATTCCCGTAACTTTCGCAACAATAAAAAAAAAAGGCTTGTAAAGGCAGTATTATAGTACTCGCGTGGTTAAAACTATTGTACTTAAATTTAAATAGTTCTACATTATAATAGAATAAATTAAACAAGTATATTATAATATTGTTCTATAATATTTTATAATATAATTTATATTTTAAATGCACAGCTGCTGCTGCCTAGCGCCGTCTCCGTGTCGATCTTATCACGATCGCGCGGTTGGGTGATAAGATAATTCGATAGGCCGTGAACTCGGCGTGTTGTTTATAACAACGCTGTGAGTACACCAAGGTCGCCGTACGAATACAAACGCATGCGCACACCACACACACAAATACTCAATAATATTATGATCACGGTGAATATTATAACACAAAGTTAATACACATGGTTAAATCGTACAGGCCACTGGGTGATACGCGACCAGTAGCTGCTGTGGCCTAAGGAAATCAATTTCCCTACCCTATTATATATAATCATAATATTATCCTTACCATCGATAAAGACCTTTAAATATACAGATATACTTAATCAATGTTTTAAGTCCACACCATATTTAAAACAATTTGAAATTGCGTATGTTCTCGATAGATGAAGCTGCATACAGATATAGTCGATAGCGTTTACCAATTATACTAAAATTGATTTCACTAAAATGAGATCGGAAACAATAAATTATTGGTTGGTAAATTGATTAAAGGTTTTAAAATGCAATTTAAAAAAAAGGCAAATGCTCTGCTACACTCATGTACGATTGTACCTAATAAGTGTTGAGTGGGTCATTATAGACTATAATGGATGTGCTAAATTTGATTTCAAATTTGATATAATATCATTGTATACGAAAAAAAGATTCTGAGCAAAGACTATATACCTAAGTATATTTTATGATATTATTATTTATTGCTATTATTAATAATCAGCAGTATATCTTTTAGATCTTTTTGGTTACTGTATGAACTGCTTATAATAAACCTTGCAAATGATCAATCCTTAGCTATAAATTTAAACATTTTATAATTGTTTAACTAAAAAATAATCTGCGTACATTTTGTGAGTTTGAAGAAATTTTGTCAACATTTTAACTTTAAATGCTTATGAAAAAAACGTTTCTAGCTAAACATATCTTTAATATTTTTGAACCACTATTATGATAAATTATGAGGAACCTTGTATTATATTTCCAAGCTGTTTGGCAAAGTAAACACTTTTTATCAATATTAATGGAATCTAAAAAAATTTTAAATTAAATTTAAAAATGTCTATAATTATTTGGTGTAAAAACTTAAAGTATCTACGGTTATTCGTTATCAAATTACAAAAAAATAAGAATATCGTTCCATGAAAAATTATTAGTTTAAAAGTAAATATCCAATGCCTAAAAAAAATTAAACTTAAAAAAATGCTCATAAAAAACTAATTTGGCTGTAATAAACTAATAAGGATTCTTGTACTGCATTTTCAAATATAAGATATAAAAAAAACATTTTTATGAATTTCTCACTCAAAATAATTTGCAAATTATCGTAATTTTGAATTTTAAATTATCCTTATTATTTTTTCTATTTTTCCCTACACGTTTGAAAACAACTAGCAATTTTCTATTTTGATTTCTTGAATGCACAAACTAGATTCGCTTTAATACTTAAACTGAAATTAAAAATTGAATCATTATTTTGACTACGTGTGTCTGTTTACAAAAACACAAAAAAATATATACATCTTTATAAAATCAATACAATTATTGCTCCACTCAGAATCTAAAATAACATTGTTAATTGTTACGATTTTATAACATAAATATATATGATATTATGAAAAGGGTGGATCGGTAAATAATTATGTATTAGACTAGTACCTACTATAACATCAATCATGGCGATTGAATTACGTGAATCTACATATATTTGTATTATTTAGCGGTGATCGGTGGTTGAGGGTTGTCGTTTAAGTACGGAAAATGAATAATGAGACATTTTTTTCAACTGAAATGTCTATTTAAATATTATGATTTTCATTATAATTAAGAAAATATTCTTTACAAACTACTTTTAAAAATACAATATATTCATAAAAGAAAATATAACAATAAATTATTTTTTCAATCGATCGGGAAAATTCAAAAAGAGTAAAGAGAGAAATACTTCCCGATAAGCTAACGTAGGTAAATTGCATAACAGCTGGTCCCTATATTATTATTTTTTAAAATATTTCTGAAGATTTGGCCAAAGAAACATTCAAAACCATTTGTCAAATCCTATTAACTTTCGTAAGTAGATGACGGCGCTTTGTGTAGGCAATTGAGGGCCACCATTGATTTATCTTTTAAAATTTTAAATACCTAATAATAATATTTTATGCATACAATAGTCGTGTCACGGTGATTTTTCTAAAGAGTTATCTTGTAAGTTGTAACGCGAATAGGCAGACCTTAAACGTTGAAATTGAGTATTTTCAATAGTGCCAAACCATGTATAGATATTTCTATATTCACGTTTTAACATTTTAATAACATGCGCACAAATCGTCCTAAATATATACAATTTGGTTAAAAAATCGCTTATAATTATAATAATAATGACAATTCGAAAGTTGAGAACTATTTATTATTTACTGTAGATGACAGTCTATTTTCAAATTTATATTTTTAAAACAAATAATTACACTATTATATAATATTCAAACATACTAAAGATGATTGGCTAATCTAAGATTTAAGTTTCTGACCTACTCTACAATTTAAACTAATTTAGATAGGATTCATTAATTTTTTATAGTTTTAAAATAAATGTATTATAATCGGTTGTTGAAAATTAACTCATGACTTATAAGGATTAAAAATACTAAAATATCTATATATAGGTTTATATATATGAGATTATCCGAGTGACTGATTCATATAAATTATAATCAATGCAGAGCCAAACCTTATTAGTTCTATCGATTTGAAATGCTGATGAGCGAAGCTATATTAAATTTCACCGAGTATTATGGAATAATTTTTACAAAACTTTGATTTTAAAGGGTTAAAATCGTCGTGAAACTAAATATTACGTGTAAATTGTATACCTATATGTCCTATATACGCAATGGTCACTATTGGTTATACGAGAAATAATTAGTAGAAATTACTATTTATTTATTATTGGTTGCCGTTGTTATTTGAGCAGATCCGGAACAAGCACTACAAGCTTGCATCAAATTGAATTTGCGAACATTGTCTACCAAGGTGGATGAGTTGCCTTTGTCCGCGATCCACGACATAGTGGTGGCTGAGCTGCACTTACTGTAGCGAGTTATACCCAAAAAGAGTTGAACAATCATATATTTTTTTTAAAGTTGCCATTTTTTACGGGTTACAAAGCGCACGGCATCAACCACATTTATAACATATAATTATAATGTGTACTTAATATTGTAAAATATTATAATGCATCATGTATATGAATAAACGTCGTTTTGAAAGAGTGGAAAAGTTTATGTTTAAACTTCTTAAATAGACTCATGTTTACCAGCATCTAAATATGTTATAGAAAATAAAACTATATACTTGGATACTATAGCATCTAGCTCTAATAGGCACTAGGTTGGTATAGGTAAAAGTATTAGGTATCAGGTATGTACTTTTACAAATTACAATACCTGTTGGCTGTTTCTTCTGTATGACCGTACTAGGTACCTAAAAGAGAATGAACATTTTCATGTTTGAAGAGGATAAAAACATACTCGAAAAATAAATGCTATACGCTTAACTAGAATCTATCTAGCTTATCTAAACATACTTGCTATGGAAACAAAATCGTTGAATGTTGATGATATAAATAATGTCATAAGTCATAACTTTTAAAAATTAAAAGAATATTATGGTTAAAATAAATTATTTGGTTATTATTAGGTACTAAAAAATATTTAACTTTTAGGTTGTCTTGTAAACTATTCTTAAAGATGATAAAATATGAGTTACATTGTTGTTTATTTCCTATTAAATTAATGTGTTTCAATTATTTAATGTTAACATAAATTGTTTTTGATTTTTATCTTTTCAGTATTGTATTCAGGTATATTGTTTTAATAATAAAGGAATGTTTACTGTATGAGTCTGTTGTTATTTTGAATTGGTATGTAATACAAAATATATTTATTGAAAATTAAAAATATTTTAAGTTATACTTTATTATAGTCACATTTAATGGTGTGCTTAATATTGGGTGTAATTTTGGGGGGTTGTGACTATGTGATATAATATCAATTAAACATTTTGGCATCAGCCTGGCCCACATGGTGAAAAAGTTCTTACGTTGTTACTGTATGTACATATAGGTATTCCCAAATCTGAGGCTATGCCAAAAAAATAAATACTAAGCAAATTCAAGCTATACAAAATAAAATATTTTGGCTAATCACTACCGCTGTTTTTTTTTTATCTCAGAAAAAATTCTCCGCATGTAGGCCTTTGCGTAAAAACAGTAAAAGCACTTCATTTTCAAAAAGGTTTAAAAAAAAATGTGTAATTGTATAAATGCATCATAAATAATTACATGCTTTTAATAGAGTTATGTAGATTCGTGGTGGTGGGGTAATCTGCGTATATACGTAATACTCAAAATAACGTCAAAATCGCTTGGGTCCTAAACTGCATTGTTATGCCGTATTAAATATATTTGTGGAATAGTGATATGTGTAAATTACAAAGTAATATTATCTTTACTATGCTAACATAAGGGATTTAGGTTTTTTATGTATTATTTCTATATAATATATTCTAGTACCTATTATCTAATGGCTAATAGGTTACCTAATCTACCTATACATAATAATATAACCTAACGTGTAATTAAGTACCTAAATGTATTAGATATTAATTTGTTTTCAACAAATACATTTTTAAATGCTTCCAATTATATGAATCCATTTAAAACTCCAAAAATTTGAGAAATTGTATTAAATAATTAAATATAGTAGGGGCTAGATAAAAAAAGGTACGCGGGCCAGATGCCCATCCCTGCTATAAAATATTAACTTATGAAAATGGTATTTTTTATTTTTATATAATATATTATATTATGGTAGTTTTATACTCAAATAGTCACTATTTACGTTCATTCATAGTTTATTAATTAATTAAAATTCAAATTGCCTTTTGTGTAAAGTAAACTTTCAAAAAAAATTCTGTTATTTAAATTATATTTCTGGTTTAGGTTTTAATGTTTGAGTTTAAAATTTTTTTTTCTATTATAAGAAGAGCATGAGCGTCCATGAGTGTTTTTCCGTATCAAAAAGATGGCAACTTAAAAATGAAAATAAATCTATAAAATAAAATTATTAAATTGACAAAATTTATTTGATTTATCTATGGTCTCATCTCCAGCGGTACTAGTTTATACAAAGTACGAGCCAAATCAAAGAGATTATAAACTAATAAAAGTATTAATAAAATACAAACACAAATGGAAGGTTAATGAAAGGAAACTTTTACTCGCCTTTGACAATTAGACATTTTTTACTCATATTAAAAAAAAACATACACTAAAAAGTAAAAAACAACAATAGTTGTCTTTATTTAAAAATTGTAAAGAATTTTTAGACTTTTAGAGTTACCTAATCATTGAATACTTGAACATTTTCAAAGGTGGATTACAGTGAAAATTAAATAAAAGATGCTAAGAAATAAGTAAATTAAGACTTTTTTTTAGAAACAACTAATTAAGTAGTTCTTTACTCAAAAAATGTATTCAAATAGTTTAATACACGATGGACATTTTATTGTACCATACACAAATAAAATTTAAGGAGAATATAAATAATATACATTATAAAAAGTATTTAAATATTTAAAAATATAATGAAAAATAATATCAAAACAATACATAATATTAAATAAATTATATATCATTATTGCAGGTACATTAAAACTATTTAAACAAATATACTATTCTTATATAGAATATACATATTCTAACAGGTATTTCGACAAGCTTATTAAAATACCACAAAAAAAAAAAAAAACAAAAAAATATACACATAATAAGTAAATATAGGATTGACTGAACATTATATCATAATGTACGTTTGATATTGTCAACTTATCAAAATATATGAATGATAGAATTACAAACATATTTATGAAATTTATAGTATTTTTTTTATACATATATCAATACTAATAACAAAACTATTTTTTATAATCATAACAATTATCACATGTTGAATTAATAATTATTGTTTCAACTAATATTAGAAAATTAATAATTAAAATAATTTTAAGTATATATGAAAATAATTGTTAATAGAGTAAGAACAATATTTAAAATTTGAAGCTGAGCAGTCTGTTTTTTTTTTGTCTAAGTTATTTAAAATGTTGATATTTATTACTAAAAATAATTTATCTGATTAAAAAACTTATAGCAATAAATCATAGACTAATAAAAAACAATATTTTAACTATGAAAAATAAATCATATTTTGTTACTATTTAAAAGCGATATATAATTTATTAAGTCAATAAAAAGAAAATCAAACTTTATTAGGCTTTTTGTTGATAAGTTGTTTAAACAATATGATTTTGCTCATTTGATCTACTTGGTTCTGTGTTGTTCATCAGTTCTGGAGCTAAACTAATCTCTGAATCTGCGATAAGCATATAAATGTTAAGTAAAAAATATAAACAAATCGTTTTTTTTCTCTTACTTGACAAGGATGATGAAACCGCTAGGCGAGCTGGTGGTGGATCATACAGATTTAGATAATCTGATAACATTGAGTCCGATGAATCTGTTTGAGATGAAACTGTATCATAGTCTGCATTGGCTACATTTATTGATGGTAAAACTGGAGCATGCACTTCAACAGTGTTAGTAGATCTACCACGAGTAAATACACGTCCCTGTAAAAACATTAGTGAAATATTGTACATCAACACAAAAACATTGTTACTTACTCTGAAACTACGGAATGTACCAACACCCAATGAATTTGAATTATTAATACCAGGTGCAACTAATGGAGTCCTATCATTGGGCTGCTCATCACTATCTGTATCTGAAGAATAGGCCACAGCATGTAGATCTTCATTATTACCATAAACTCGACGTTTACAGATAGGACAAAATCTTCGATTTCGTGTTAACCATGGATCAATACATTTACAGTGATAAGCTGTAAGCATTTAATAAAACAATTTTTTTATCACACACGTAAAATATAAATTTAAATACTTACCATGAGCACAAGGCAAAATTCTTAGTTTGTCTCCATCCATATAATCATCTAAACATATGGCACAAGTATCATATGGATCACCTTTCACAAATGTTGAGATCGGAATTTTACGAAGAATAGATGCAGGTAATCGATGTCTAAATGCTCGTCTTCGATCTTTAATCCATTTAATTAACTGTAAATTACTCATAGTTTTAATATCAACAATAGCCAATCAAGCAATAAGTCTTAAGATTAATTATTTTTTTCTAATTAACTGTAATAAACATTTTTATAATAATTTTACTGAAATAATTCTAAATTTTTGTAAATAACTAAAATTGAATATTAGAATCGAGTACCAAAATAATTAATTGAAATTGGATGTCTAATTGTTTTAATAATTAAATACATATATATAATTATCAGATGTTTTTGCAATATTTTAAGTGTATTTTGTTTGGTGAGTTAAACTATACCACAGTAAACACAACACTGAAGATTTTAAAACATTGTGGTCAAAATATTTACAAAATATTCATAAGCATCCCATTTCAATCAAATCAGTATGAAAACTTTTAAAACAAATTTAATTAAATTAAATAACAATTTAAAACATATTTTAATATTATTTCTGTATTTAAGATAACAGGTCCCACTAAACAAGCTTATCTATTTATTTTTTTTGTGGAGGGTGTTGGTGTTTTGGCAGAATTTTGATTGGACACCCGTAGGTTTCTGCCATGCCCGGGCGAGGGATGACGGCCTCTCTCTCCAGACACTGTGACTGCCCGAAGAGAAGTGCCGCCCGTGACCAAAGTTCAAACCAGCTACAGTGTGCGTTGCAACCGACGCGTTAATCCCCTCGGCCACTCCGTCCCCAGCTTATCTATTTGTTTTGACTATTTTACATTATGTATAATACTTATTGTGCTTTTTATAATAATATACAATTTGTATCCATTAAATATAGAGCTTATAAATATATATTACCATAAACCCAAGCATTGCGAAGAAACATACCGCAACAATCACAGCAAATGGCAACAATAAATTCAAGTTTATATCAAATGGGGATTGATTGTTGTCTACAATCACATAATATCTAAAAAAAAAAGTATATATATATATGTATTATTTGAGAAAAACTAAATCATTCCGAATTTTATTAATATTAATAATGAAAAACATAATACACAAATAATGAACTTTCAACCTGTAATATTGTAGTCAGCTGAAGAAATCAAATTTTCAGTTTTTAAGAGCTATTTTGTTTTAAAATTTAAATACTAAACAAGTTATATATTTTTTTTTTTTACAGATGATAACTCTAAGTCAAAGTACTAATTAAAAAACAATAGAATACAGATAATGTAAAAGTTTGATTTCTAATGGTTAACGACTACTCTACATACAACTTAAATCAAATGAATAATTTTTTTTTTTTATTATTGAAACAAAATTTATATATTTATCTGTATTTACATATTAAACAATAAGTAAATTTGATGAGATTTGATTTACGGGAGGGGGAAGAGGCAGTGGCAGCACCCCAAAAAAGAAACATTACAAATTATATGAATTTATTTTTAGCTAGCAATGGTCAATGATACAACTTCCAGTTTGTTATTATGAATCAAATATGGCTGACGCAATAAAATGTTTCAACCTTAAATAAATAGTTTTTATATGAATTAATATAATACTATGTAAATATAATTTTGAATTTGTATTAATGGTATTAAGGTGGGTGGTTTTGGAGAATTCTAAGGGCGATTATACATCTGGGGTTCCTGGGTCACTATAGACCCATATACCCCGCCACGATGAACCTGCGCACACCTATGATGATAATACATAATTACATTTTAATTTATTGAAAAAAATAAAAGTAGAATCGGTTGTAATCTAATCTAATGAAATTAATTTAAAAATAAAACATCATTCATTAAAATATCATAATTATTACTTGTTGGTATAATCATAGTAGTCTCTCAACATAAGGCCTGTGCTATCACCAACAAAAACTGACGGAATCACTATATCACTTGTATTTTCACCGTGCATTGGCACTAATATACAAAAAAGTTAAAATTAGTTAATAGTTAAATTAAATGCAGTAATCAGTTTTTAAACAACTTAAAGTGTGTTTAATGTGCTTACTTAAACCTTATTAACTATAATGGATTAAATATAATTATTTTGATCAATGTTACGTAATTTAATTTAATTTAATAAAAATATCACTATTATTAGTGTTATAATATTAGGTATTCAAAAGTGTGTTTACTTACCAATCGCACTAGAGTTGACATTGAATACAATGGCTAAGGTATAGTTGCTATTTTGAGCATTCCTCACTTTTACGCCAAAATTACAATTTCCTCTCTTAATTAAGGCAAACCAACTTCCACTTTTGGGAGGAGATTCAATTTTAGTACAACCATCTTCAGGGTTAGCAGGCAAAATGTAACCCTGAAACAATTTTAAAATTTAAAATTAATATACATTTAAATATTGAGTTAATCTATAAATTATTAAAATACTTTAATGCCATCAGAAGGTATTTCTGCTCCAAAATCAGATTGCGCATCTGAAAACTCTAAATCAAGCTGTTGTTGTTCACTATTGTATATGCTAATATCACATTTTACTGAAGTCACAAAGGCTAATAAGGCAATAAATGCCATTGCCTTTTTAAACATTTTTGATAAAAGTTGTACAACATCTGATATTCAACTAAAATAAATAAAAAATAATATAAAGATTTATGAACTATTCCTTTTTAATATGAAATGAAAAATCAGATAAGTTATTATTAAATTTAAATTATATGTCTGGCGGATCAAGTAAGATATTGAAATAAACAATGTGTCCTGGAGAAAGTGAACAGGCGGCGTCATATGATAGTTTACCTTAAACTATGAGGAAAAAGAACCCTTTAAAGCGGGTTTAACTCTTATATTTTTTTTAATAATTACTTTCAACATTTTAATTTAATAAAAATAATGTGTACATTTTTGGTTTATTTTTGTATGTTAATTGATACCAAAATATAATAATTTTAAAACTAAAATTAAAATACGATAAAGAGTTGAAGTTTAAAAAAAAAAATATACAATAAAAAGTTTCAGAAAATGTGCAAGTTTGGTTTTGTTTAAAAAAATAAGAGCTAGAACCAAACTTTAATAGGGTTTTTTTTACATAACTTAAGGTATATATAACATCAGCAGTTTACTTCCTGCCAGGACAAATTGATTTTTTTTATTATCTATATTAATAAAACATGTTTGTAATTATGTGTGTGTGTGTGTAAATGATCCACAGCCAAGTCTATTGCACTTTTGGTTCTGAAAATTGGTACATAGGTAATTTTATACCAGAAGATGTGCTATCTTAGCCAATATTTTTTAATTTTAAAGAGGGGCTCACACAGGAATTTGTTGGTTCACAAAAGTCAAATATTTTTTGTTTGTATTGGGTTGCCATTGGTTACATAAAATAGTTTTCATCATAAGTTGTATATAATTTTGACCTGTATATTTTATTTAGTCAAAACCACAATTTTTTTTTGTCCGTGTTAAAAATATGTGGTTTACATTTAATGAAGTTAGACAAGGTAAATCTACTGGCAATATTTAATTTATATCGTGGAACACTGTGTAGGGTTTGATGTATATCAAAAAAAAAAAATACTTAAAACTCTTGGTAATCTGACCATGTGATAATCTGGTAGGTCCAGTAATCCGGCTATATTTTATTTTTTGTTTTAATAACCATACAATTATTAACGTAAATTGATAAAACTAACTGATGAAGTCTGAATGAACCGATTACATATTTTAAATTAGAATGCATGTATTATTAGATTGTTTTGAAAAGGTGAATTTAGGTTTCACAATAAGTAAAAATGCGTTTATAAGTGAATATCCATTAATCCTATGTTTTTGTTAATCCGGCACTCTGGTCTGATATCTATAGGATTACCAAGGTATATCATATATTAATATAAGAATATGATACACTGAAACCATGTATATACAATATAAATTTACAAACGTTACTGCTAACTGGTCATAGAATCTTTTATAGTGAACTTTATTGACTATTTGAATTTTTAAATCTTTGTGTAAAAATTCATATGTGGTATTATTATTACCATGGCACTACAGTTATCTGTCTATAGGCAAATAGATTGGAATACTTTACTTTGTGCGAAGATTTGATGCATAGGTTTTATCCCATTTTTGAATTCAGTAAATCCCAATCGACTTTATAATTGGACTGTTTTGTCTATTAATACAATGTTTTTAAGGTTCATTTTGGATTTTAATAATGAACATAATAGGTGTAGTCTTAAGTTGAATTATTTTTCTATATGTCTTGGTTCGTTTGTTCTGACCATGTTAGTCTTTTGTCTGAAATTATTCCTATGTATTTTATAATTTGTTGAAGGGAGATTGGATTTTCACATACTTGATATGTGGACAGATAGGAATATTAAAAATATAATGATAGTAGTGTTGGTTTTTAATGTTATACACAAATACATGATATTACAATAAGTTGTTTATATTAATTTTGTTTAGGACTTATTTGTTGGTATTCTCATCTTGTCTTAGTGACTAGCGGGTAATTGTACTTCATTGTAGCTTAGGGTTGCCATAAAAGTTCAAGTACTGACCGGGATATTTACAAAAATAATTTTAACAACCTTTTTTTTAATATTAAAATTTAGAACACAGCGTAATGAATATATATATATAGAAAAAAAAATAATAGTATTGAATTATGAAAGACATTAAATTAGAAGATACATTTGATTAATGAAATATTATATTTTTCTGACTTTTTCACCTGTTTCAATAGCTCTGATTTTCCCATAGCATACGTATGAAATTCCAAACAAGTCATTTTGAAATTAAATTTGCATTGAATGATACTTTCTACAGTTTCTACTTGAAGACGGTTACGTTCTTT
Organism: Nasonovia ribisnigri; assembly: GCA_027563435.1. Lineage (NCBI taxonomy): Eukaryota > Metazoa > Arthropoda > Insecta > Hemiptera > Aphididae > Nasonovia > Nasonovia ribisnigri. The sequence goes on along the minus strand of JANEHU010004291.1, from coordinate 73,779 downwards.
TGTCCACTGGGCCATTATCAGTGAAAATATCCTTTCAACATTAGCGTTATGACCAGGAATAGCATATAAGTATTGGCACATTAAAATTAAATTACGTTTTCTTTCCAATACATCAGTTTTTTGAAAGAAATGTAACCATTTGTCATGCATATTTTTTTTATTCCAATCTTCATCAAATTTCTGTTTGTCAATGAAGTTTTTAAGATACAATATTTCTTCAAAGCAACTATCCATAATATCAATTCCCTTTTCTTTTAAATAAGTTATTGTCTTTTCAACTTCTTGCCATTGTAGCGAAGAAGTAAGATACATCCATGAAAATACCTCAAATTTTTTAAGAGGGTTACTCCATTGTTGTAAATACATAACCGGGACTTTTGTAGGGTCTAGTGGGACGACCGGGACCGAAGTCATGAACTGGTGACATGTCCCGGTGTACCGGGACGTATGGCAACCCTATTGTAGCTGTACCTACATTTGATTGGATCTTTTTTCTCATAAGGTAGTTGTGAGTGTACATTGGTAGCAGAAGTCTTATTCTTAGGTGGGTATAAAACAACACATTTTCTATCAAAACATTCTTATTTTTTCAATGTTTAATTGTCTCTTTTTAATTTTTATACTACTTACTAATAAATAATAATATTTATAATGTCAATGTGTGTGTAATGTTTTAAGTTAATTACTCTTTGGTCGTTATTTGCTGATTTTATAGCCATTTTGACAACTTTTTCATTCCCAGTTTCCCCTCCTTATTATTGAGACATGGTATAAAAGCTATAATCATAAAAATGTTTTGCAATCTAGTGTTTTCTAAAAGGCTAATATGATACATGATATAATATATCACAACATACAATAATAATTTTCTATCACCAGTTTATAATTTTCCGATCAGATATAGTTGGTATAGATATCAGTTCTTCTTACTATAATTTACTCTAAGTTAATATGTTATTTAATAATGCTGAAATAAATAAATAAAATAAATTGTATTATTTTTAATATGTACACATGGTATCCCAACTACTTATTAATTTCCTATGTACCTGACATGTGAGAAATAATTGATCTAATCTAAATAATTTATTTTAAATTATCTAATATTATACACAACAGTTATAGCACTGAATAGAATAATTGCTTATACCAGGGGTTCCCAACCTATAGCCTTTGGGCCGGTTCTGGTCCACCAATTTTTTTGAACTGGAAAATTTAAATATTTTTATGAAAATGTATTAATTGTTATTATTTTTAATATATTAATTACTAAAAATAATTCTTAATTATCTCCAATATTAATAAAAAAAATTAAATATCCCTAGGTACATAAAAAAATTTAGCCTGTGACGCCAAAGTATATCATAGATCTGGCTTGCCGTAAAAAAAAGGTTGAAGACCCCTAGCCTATACTGTTACAGTGTTATATTGTATTCTCTACTTTAATACGTTATCTTATCAGCTAATCATATTTTACAAAAAGTGTTGTTAAATATTATACATGTTAAATGTTAATGTTTACATACTGGGAAAAAGTAAATTAACTGAACCACGTTAAGCCAAATGACTGGATTTTAACATTGATTTAACACTGACTGGTTTAAGTCATTAACGTATACCTAATCATTTTTTTATACAAGTTTACAATAGATTTTCCAAACTAAAAATACTTCTATCACTATTCTATGCTTCAATCATTACTAATAATGTGTGCGAAAAATAAATTTTTCAATATTAATTGTTAACGTGAAATTATAACATTAACATTGCATAGACCAAGATATCTATATTAGACACTATTATATAAATATATTCAGAACCCGTTTATTTACTTATTTTCTGGCAAACCGTTACAGTAATTCTGGGCATACAATATGTAACTGGCTGTTGAAATAAAACTGACCTTCAGCGTAAACCATGATCTGTGAAAACAAAATGTTGTTAATAATCGACAAAGAAGTCTGTCACCGATAACAATTATACTAGCTAACTCTTAACGGTAATAATAAAAACAACGACAACGTTTGACATTTGGACGAGCAGTCATCGAATAGACAAAAGCATTCGATGGAGATCGCAGTCTACACGACACTGAACGCTGAGCTAGTGCTGTCAAAATTGCGTTCGATAGTCGTGCATGTCATAAATAAAATATTTTGTCGAGTAAATCATTGATCATATTAGTATTGTATACGATAAACTGACCTTGACTTGCAGCTCGAATCACTGAAACCAACGTTCGACGCACGCACGAATAAATCAAGACTCGTACTGAAAAACTTTAACTTGGTGCGGCCAGAAGAGCGACGTGTGGTGATGTCAATATTTTGGACGGCCAAAGAGGAAAACCGTACGTACCACTGCAGTTAGTGCATTACTGCGGGACGACGCTACCAGTCTACCGTGGTCTATAGTATAGAGTTAGAGTATACACGGAACAAAAACAACGGACTGAGGCGATAACAACTCTGATGGACGGACCCCCCGCCGGGCGAGAGGAGCTAATGATGTTGAAACGCAAATCGTGGAAAACAACAAGACGAGCAATACGGTTGTCGATTACGCGAATAATAATATATAATGATATATTATAATGATAATAATAATATAAATAATAGTAATAAATAATAATAATAAATGTAAATAGGCGACGTTCACGACAGACTGGCTTGTCTGTTATCACTTCGTAGGGCCGTAGTCCAGCTGCAGGCTGCGGCGAGCTTCAGCCTGACTGACTGACTACGGAGTACAGGCTAGCCGCGTCGTTGACCAATAACGATTGTGCGGTAATCGATTTCCTAACAAAACCATAAGTATGTGATTCAATGATTCGAACTATGTCATCGATCGAAAATAATTTCGAACTGCCACGCTGTGGATGGCTGCAACCGTGCAGCACGTGTATTTATTTATTTTTCAACAATAAGAATTGACGTATTGACGTATTGTACATTTATATAACGCATATTAAGTATGATTATAAAATTGAAATAACTGTTTTTTTTTTTATTATCATTTAAAAGGTTTAACGGCTTCAACTGCAGCAGTCAAGGTTATTAGCCAACATATATTTATTTTTTTTTGATTCAAATATAGATTTGATAATATTTACAAATACAAATTTACATCTGAAGAATAACAATTACATATTTACATTTAATTTGAAGAGTATTTACAATATTATTTAACTGAATTCAGAGATTGTTGAAGTGGTTGCATTTGGTAATGAATTTGATACTATTTAAAGTTTGCTCTTCATTGAGGATTTCTTCGATGTTGTGCGGAAGGTTGAGAGGCGTGCGTGTTGGTTCATAAATGTAGCATTCTTCGAGTATGTGTTGTATACTTGTATAGTGATGCGAGTTTGACATGTATGATGTATATATTTATGGTCTTAGCTGATTAGGAAAGAGTGTGAAGCGAAAGTGTGACCGATTCTCATACGATTAATGGCAATGTCTTGAGGTCGGCTGAGATCCGGAGATGTATACCACTGTTTTGTTGCACTTTTAACGGACTTTAGTTTGTTGGTGGCTGGAATGGAGTCGCAGTGGTGTTGCCATGATAAAAGGATTTAATTTTTGACCTATGTGAAAATGTCATTGGATGATATTTTATCGATGGTGTTGTTATGTAAGTTTTTAGTAGCTAGGGAGTCTACTTCGTCGGCCATTTAATTTCCTTTTATTCCTTCGTGGAGAGGTACCCACATGAATTCAATATTTTCTGAGTGTTGATTAGTTCAGATTGGGTTATTTGTGTGATCTAGTTTTTGGGCCACGGGTTATTAAGTGCTGTTAGGACGCTGAGAGTATCACTGATAGGTAATCCAAATATTATTAGTTTGGAGTGAATTTTCTAGTATTTCATAGTTTTCAGCGGTGAATATATTTGTTATTGCAGGAAGCTTGTGTTGAATGATTGTTTGACTGTGAACAACTGAAGAATCTACTCCATGTTCAGACTTTGAGGCATCCGTGTAGATTTGGATATAGTTGGAGAAAAGGAATTGAATAATATTGTGAAAATGTGATATTATTATATTGTGATTTATTTTGTGTTTGTAGACTGTAAGTAATTCTGTTGAGAGGTTTAGGTCCCAATACCATGGGGCATGGAGGCGTTTTTTGAAAGATATTTTTTTCTACAACAGAGGTATGTTTATTCATTTTATTACATAAATTGTAGTAGATGTCCTGTATTATTGTTAGTTTTTTTTGGCAATGCGAATTAATTTTACTATTACAATATTCAATATTTTGTTGTTGTTATATTTTTTATTAGGTAAACATAACATCGTGTATTGACGATTTTTTACGAAGCGACTGTGTTTCTACCCCTAAAATGGCAAAAGTCAGTATATAATCAGCTATATTATATTTACTATTTATAAAACTAAATATATTTTTAAAAAAATCTAACAAGAAAAATTAGAACTTTTATAATATATACATGATATTAAGAACCGTTGATTTTCGTAATAATGTATTAGGATAATTAAAGTTGTTGTTTTGCAATGTTTAACCTTATTGCGGTAGAAATTAACAGATCATTTAGAGTTATCGATTTTTGTACTAATGTGTATTCAGTTTAGTGGTTTCATATTGATAACACAAATATTCGATTGTAGGGAGGTCGAAATATTAACTTTCCAGATTTTGTTTCTATTAACACCGCACTATTTTACGGTAGTATTTATTAAAATGTTTATAATACGTTTAGTAATTAATAATCCTTAAAAATAGTTTCCCAAAAATATATAAACTATTTAACAATATGTAATATTATAAATTTAGTATTTAGTATACTTGGATAATTTTTACAAATTATTCTTTATATTAATAGATCAATAAAATTATACTAATTACTAACATTTTCAAATCATCTAAGCCCCATATCAATTGCCATTGACATATTATTATCCTTAGTACCTACACAAAGTTACATAGGTATCATAAAAACTACTCGTTCAAATTTTAATTTAGAAACATCGAAATACTAAAAATAAAAAAGCTGAATAATTAAAAGTAAAATGGGGGGAAGGGTCTGATTTTCAAAACGAAAGTTTGTATTTTCACAGGATAATTCTTAAACGGTACGAAAAATCTCAAGTACCTACTCGAATATATGGTCCTCAAGTTCATTCAAATATTACAAAAATCAGAAATTGAATATAATATGCATCATTTAAGCATAAAAATAGGGTGAGCATGCTTAGAAAATCACCTTGTACTAGTATTAAATATAATTTGATAGTAATATTTTAACGGAAAACCACTTGAGACTTGGTCCGAGCTACATCAAACGTTAAATCCCATACTACAGCACTATATATTGGTATTGAAATACGTTACCTATATACTTTTTATTTTTAACAACAATTGGATTATATACAATCTGTAATGGTATTTATAATAAACATATATGCGAAATGGATACGCGAAGAAAGAAGTCACCCAGCGGTAACATTCAGAACCAGCTATTTTAAAAATAAAATAATTTGTTGTTGCATAATAATGACTGTAATTAAAATATTATTTAACTAGATACAAAGAAAATAAATATATATATATTATTATTTAGGTTGAGTTTGGACGTTATTGGTATTTTTATTTATATACAAATATACAATTTCTTATAGGTATCTAAAAAGTAAAAAGTTAGCATGGATTTTGGGCTGGGTACAAATGTTTTTTCTTCCTGATTTTCACGTGGCCGATTTTCGTAACACTTTGCTTATTTCCATACAAACGCAAATCAATAAAAAAATTAATTAAATTACATTTCTAACAAAATGTAGATTGCTACTATATATTTTTCCACTGCACTTTATCCAAAAACATATTTATGTTTCCTCAAATTTTCCTTGTGGGGGAAAAATATCTAGTAGCATACTTATAATATAAACGAATGCATTTTTTTACATGAAACTAACGTCTTGTAAAGCACTTTAATAGTTACATGTAAAAAATCAACAATTAACATTATTCAATGATAATCATACAACTTTTTTTACATTTTTTATTTAAATTCGTACTGATTCCAGACTCCAGTATAATAGTGTAATATCTTCAATAACCATTATTCCTGGATCAAATTGAACTAATAATTTTTATCTAAATTTGTTCAATACATATTTTTATCACAAACCAGTAATATTTTTCAAGAATTATTATAGTTTTTTGTAGAATTTTTAACCACAACATTTTAGTTGTCAATTATTTATTGACCGACAAATTTCAGAGTTACTCGATAGTCGATAATATTATTAGATGTGTAGGTATAATTACTATGTATTTTTATGGTACTGAAGGTACTGTATAATAATTAATCATATAACTTATACATAAATATCTTATCAATATTACTTAGGTAATAAAAAAACACATTTTGAGATTGAATTAAAATGTAAAAACTCAACATAAAATAAAACGAACAATAATAAGAAAATAGGTAATAATTAACACATATTTATAAGTATGCCTGCAGCTATACAAATACAAAAAATAAATACAATTTTAATAGTATAAATGTAGTAAATAGTTCAAACATCATTGGACAAAATTATTAATATATAATGTCTGTTCAATGTTATATTCACAATTGATTGTATTTTTTTTAATTCAATGCAAATATTTAAGAATGTATGCCTTGAACCTATTTTTAACAACTTAGGGTGTTTTTATGTTTTAGGTACGTCTTAATACTCATATACATAAAATAAATTATTTACATCTGTACAAGTCCTTCAACATTGTCGGATTTTATCTCATTGGTATTAGTAGTAGTATTAGCGTTGAGATCATTTGATGTATTTTCCAAATTTTTCTTCTGGATTGGTTTAACCGGTGTCACTTGATTTTGGGTCAAGTAATAAGTAATGCTAAAATCCAAAAATATGACTTATGTTATATTTTTCAAATTTAAGTGACAATAAAGTATAAGTATTACGTAATTGTGTGCATTATAAAAAACTTACGCAAAACATCCGATTAACGGGACGGTTAAACATATGCTGATGATGAAAAAGGCACTAGGCATAGATTCCAGCGTTTTGTTGTACACTATATTATACAATGGTAAGATTGCACTTTTTGATAAATTGTCCATGGCCATTCTCACGGCATTCATAGATCCTATTATATAGACACAAAAACACAAATACAACATAAGTAAATAAGTTACTAAATACATAAGGAATTTGGAATGTGTTTTAATAATCATATAAGATAAACATTAAAACGCTATAATAATGTGTAACGATTTTAAATATTGGTTCTTGAGATGTAAGTAGACATTTCATTAAATACCATACATACATTAATAACTTACCTAATTCATGAGATTCCACGCATTTTGAAGCTATTGCACCACAGAGAGCTAATGCCGCACCACGAAACAGTTCTAACGGAGGTACTATAATATGAAAAAACCCGATTAATTGTTGTATAATTTGCATTGTAGGTACTCAATATTCATAATAAGTAAATAAGTATAAATATTGATTTTATTATAAACAATAAAATTATAATATCAAGTACCAACGATATATTTTTTACCATTATAAGTAATACCCATTTAACCTATTATTATTAGTATATTTAATTGTAAACGAAAAATATGAATTAATAATTAACTGCAAATTACTATGATCAAAATTGTACATAATATAATATTCTGTAAAAAATAAATCGTGTCTGTTCGTGTAAGTATGATATAGTAATTAGTACCTAGTTGTAGGTAAGTGACAACACTGACCCATAATGTATATTAGTTTATAGTTTGTTAGAGTCTAACAGTTAGACTATTATACTCCGTAATCGTGCATTGTGTAGTGTGTACACTGTACATAATACATAGTGAGCAGCAATAATAAGCATTCGTTAATTGTTTATTGATAGCATATAAGTATATGACGGTCTTTATTACCACTCAATATTTTTTAAATGGAAACTGAAATTTCGTTCTTTTATGACTTTTAAACGAAATGTATCAAAAAAATTGTACTTTTAGAAATACTTCTTTGCTTTGCAAAAACTGTGTACACTACTTGTAACAGTAGCATAAATTTGCATAGAAAAAACTATAGGAAAAAGATTCAGTTAGTACCGACCTATATAATTGTGTAGGTAGGTAGGTACTTATATATTTTAATCAAGTGGAATTCTTATGTACATTGTTTACAAGACTATTACTGTTATAGTGATTGTAATTCGTATTAGTATAATACTCAGAAGTGTATGTTTTAATTAAAAATAAATTATACTATCACAAATAAATACCCAGTTTGTATCCATGATAAATAAATATTTACTAATCATACCTTCAGTAGAAAGTATAAAATATAAATCATATAATTTTGTCAAGTACACAATATTCGAAGCTCTAAAATTGATTTATCAAATATTTTTATGTTAAAATAGATAAATAAAAAAATAAAATATGGCAAAAAATAATACAACCTAGGCCTATAATCGATTGTGTGAGTGAAAGGAGGTTGAAGTAATTAAAATATGTTTACTTACCAAATAATATATATTGCAGTTTAGTAACTAATAGAAATCCGACAGCAGTTGCAATATCGAAGAAAGTAGCAATCAAACCGATCATTGCATCGTTCATTTTAAGGTATCGACTTAAAATTCCAAGAGAAAATAATGATCCTAAAATTTATTTTATTTCAATATTAAACCATTTAAACCTTCATAAAAAAAGAACATGAAAATCTTACCGAATAGCATGATTCCCATTGAGTACGCATTGAATAAACTAAAATCAATTTCTTTGAAGCCAAACTGCTTTCTCAAATACAAGTACATTAGACCTAATTCACCTGTGAATGAATAAAAATAAATATTATTTAAATTAATAATTCATATCCTATAAACAAAACAGACACATATAAGCTGTTCTATTTATTATTTTTCTCGTTTAGTTAACTACCAGAGACACTATTTCGAAAGTCGAAGATGTATTAACATGGTGATCAACGCCTTTTAGATAAAGAGCCAATACTATAATATCTTTTTCTGAATTTTGACTATATATCTCATAAGCTCACGTGTGATTACAATAAATTGAAAAATACAAAAATATTTTTCAGTATAAGTACGGAAAAATTACCTAAAACTGAACTTAAATAAGAGCTATTCGAGTAAATCCATAACTCACATACCTATATGGTTGATGATGGAGTTATTAGAGCTACGACTTAAGGTTTTCGTGTGTGAAAATGATTCACATTTTTTTTTGAAATATAACAATGAATATGGCTAAAATATAATAATATTATAATATAGTGTACAACTGCAAGATTAAAGCATAATATAAATTCTCTAATTTAATTATACATATAGGCTTGCGTATTAGTGGAATTAAGATTAGGGTGTAGGCGACATGGTGGGTCTCGTATGAAATAAAAATGTTCGGCCCCACCAAGCAAATAAGTTCGCCACATACCGTTGACATATAATATTATATAGATATATTTTATAGGTAGCCGTCCTACACTTTGACTATATCAATAATACCCAAACAATATACACAACAGCGCAGTTGGAAAGTTAAAGCGATATACTGGGTCGATCAGGTTATCAGTGTCTCTGTGTCTCACCCACAAAAGGAGCGCCGGTCAACGGCGAGGCGACGATCATCAGCAAGAGTATAAAGCGCTTGTGGTTGTCGCGCTTGACGAACACGGTCTTGCAGCTCTTGACGACGATATTTGGGTCGAACGTGGTCTTGTACAGCGAATCGGTCGCCTTGTACGGTTCGGACGTGTCGTAAATGAACAGCAGGCCCAGGCACAGGGCGACCGCGTTCAGGCCCACGTTCAAGGCAAACACGGCGGTGAACCCAAGCCTCACGTTCAGGTAACCGCCGGACAGCGCGCCCAAGGTGGCGGCCAGCGGCAGGACGGCCGACGCGAACCCGATGCGCATGGTCCGGTTGGACGTGTCGGTGATGTCGGCCAGGTACGCGAACATGCCGATGAAGAAGCAGTGCTGTGACCCGGTGAGGGACACGATTAGCGACTGCGTGATGCCGGTGATGGTGGGCGACAGGTTCCAGAACACAGTTGACAGTAGGTTGAACATGTCGCAGGTCATCTGTCCGATCACCGGCACGAACATCAGCGGCCGTCGACGGCGGCCGTGCCGGTCGCTCCACGGGCCCGCGAACATGATGAACACCAGCGACAGCAGTTCTTGGATCAAGTGTTTCCACACGTTGATGGACGAGACGCCGCGCTGCGCGCTGTTCTCCAGAAGACAGTCCGCCGACACATGCAGGTCCGGTGCCACGGTAGCGTTCGGGTTGCATCCTTTGTGCAACAGCATGTTTGTGCCCACGTTGTTAGACAGCACATAGGCCACGAAGTACAAAAACAGCATGGGCTCCACTGTCACCGCACAACGCAACGTTTTGAACGATTTGAGTTTCGGCACGTATATTGTCATGATGAAGCCGATGACCTTGATGACGATGACGATACTCGAGAAGTCTAAAACAAAACAATCGATCGATTTGTATTCATATTATGTATATTGTACAATAATGCGTGTATTACAGACTGTGCGGTTTTTTTTTTTAATGACTTCTTAATTAGTTAATTACCTAAAGATTTGGTTAGGTTGTTAGTTATTTATATCATTTGAAATACTACGATGGTTTTTTTTTTTTGTTATTTTTTGTTATATTTGAGTAGGTTTTTTAATAAAGTCTCTTTAAAGAAAAATAAATTACAACACTTTTCTTTTAATTCTCAGTACTATACAAACGTACCTCTACCTACACCGACAAATATTTCAGTTGGTTATAAACCATAACAAATTAACTAATTACAAATTGTAAAATTGTAAATTAGAACTTACACGTTTTTTCAGTCCCTACAACACATTTAGTGGTGACTGGTGAGTTTAGGTAAGGTTAGGTTAGGTATTACACACCTATTCTTAAAATGCCTGTATATAAATATTCATATCATGGCAGACTGCTAAATGTATATCCGGAAGCCAGAACTATCTTCACATATTATTCTTCAAATCCTTTCGGAATCACTCGCTTTGTCCGGACCTCACATTCGCCAAAAATCTTTTAGACTTTACCTCAATCGTGTATACAAATTTGCAATCCAATTTCTACGAATTGTATATTATAATGTAATGTAATATATATTAAAAGGACATGCATAATATTTAATTTAGTTATAATTAACATTAAGGGCTAAGGCGCATGTAATTATAATATGTGATATGCCATGGTATGTATAGTATAATTATTAGGTGATATGGTCATAAATTGTAGTTTCTGTAGCTTATTTTAAATATAAAAACAAAAACTAAAAACACTATCAACTATCCTCAAGTGTCGAGGTATAGTCGCGTTTCGCATAGATTAATATTAACTCGAACAAATCTGTACACAATTATAGTTATGTACTTTGAATTTGTACATAAATAATATATAAATATAATAATTATGTATACCTAATACCTATATAATAAGGTATATATATATATATATATATTATATAGGATTATAGGAAGGTATACTGGTCCGATGCATCGAACACTCATTTGAAAGAAATGGCGAGAATATAATATACAAAGCCGAACACAGAACACAATTTTGGTGGGTGGGGGGTTGCTCGAGAATTCGATGCATCGATAATTTATACAGATTCAAGGATATAGATTATAGATTATGACTCGTCAGGGAGAGATCCAGGGGAGGGGCTTATTAATTCTCCAATTTTCACCAGAAAATTTACATAAACATCGACCTATTATTGACCGTTTCGGAAAAAGTGACAATATAAGACGTTTGGGTTTTGTACTTTTGTTATTTAATAATATGATATAATCATTAATTGATTTATTACATTAAAATTGTACTAATATTGGGAAAAAATTTAAATTAAGAATAAAGTGTACATTGTAATTGTGTTTGTGTTGTACAAAAATTGTAGCCATCCACCCAGATTTTTGCTCTGGATCCGCGATTGGCACTCGTAGGTATAGTATTTGAAATATCTTTATACCCACAGGTTTGTTTATTGCAATTACTATGATAAGTTTTTTTTTTTAAAATAATGTTAATGCCTCAGTAGCTGGTCATTGGCTTAGTCATGATTATTATTAAAATAATAATTGTTATATAGATCAAATATGTCAAGGTTACACGATTCGCTTTTCGGTATTCATTCATGTGATGAATGATGTTTTATCAATGGAGTATAATCGCATTAGGTACGAAAAAAAAAATTAAGAATTTGGTTTGTTATCGGAATTTACTATATTTAGTTCTCTTCCTCAGTCACCTACTTAGTACTTGCATACTACTTTAACTTTAACGAGAATACAACTATTCTCCGCATTGTATATTAATGAACATATAATGATGTGCTATAATATGTAGGTACCTATGTACACACAATCCCGGATTAAGATAATTTTAGGAGCACATAAACATAATCAAAATATTGGTGACCCACAAATAAATATATTTCAGAAATAAAAAACAAGTGTTACTACATATAGATATATAGGTAGGTATGTTATATTTAATTATTTAAATACTTTTTAGATTCTGAGCGGAGCGAGAGAATGTATTGATATTACTAAGATGTGTGTTTTTTTTTTCTGTCTGTCATCAAAATATTGGATAGTAAAAATGCTCTAATTTTCGAGATCAAAATTTTTTCTGATAGAAAAGTGAATCTAGTTGGTACTTTAGAGAGTTCATTTTTCGATTTTCTCAATAGTTATTTAACGACACTGGAAAAACCACCTAAAATAACGAAAAAAAGCCGATAAGATCTTGATAACGCTTTGTTTATCATCATAGAAACGAAAACAATTTTTTTTTTTTAATCAGTGTGTAAGTATGCGGTTCTGTTACAATATTGTAATCTGGTGATATCATGGATACATAGTGTTATTAGTTACTACAACAGTATTGTTATTATAAAGTAGGTATGCTAGCGTCTACGCTAGCGCACAGTCTTCGCTCAAATATCACACATCCATTACAACGACATAAGCACTCGATAACAACTGCACAGCACAGCTGTACCCACTTTTTAAAAAATATAACTATTCAAGTGTTTGAACAATGAACATAATATTCATAATAAATTATAAATTAATGTGTTCATTATTCTAGGTAATACCTATTCAAAAGTTAATGTCAAAAACAGTTTTATACCTAGCTATTTCTAAAATATCTAGTAAAAATGTTTCATTCGTTGTAAATTTGTAATCGACGATATTCACCATAATCTATACCAATATTAAGTGGCTGGGTGTGGCACGGTGCGTACACTCAACTGCGGAAACGCTCTGAGTGTACGTATCGGCCGGCGTTGCTAGTTCCTGGATGGGTGACCACCCGGGATTTTTAGTAACGAATCCTTGCCACACATATAAAACGTGTTTCAACTAACCGTTCCTCCCCCTACAAACCTACAAGCCAAAACAGCTAATGGCCATAGTTTCCAGGCTTAAGCTCAAAAAAAAAAAAAAATACCTATATATTAAGTATTTCAGTATTTACAATAAAATCCTGATTAATGGCATTTGACTTAATATCCGTTTTATACCACGTCGTTGTCATTACACGACTTTTATAAACGGGGTTATATAAGTAAAGTTTCAAGTAAAGTTATAGGTAACACAAAGTGTTTTTTTGTGAGATATCGACTATTTTCATGTGTAATAAGACATAATAATATATTGGTAAACTTATTAATTATTATTGACTTATTATGAAGCCGTAATTATACTTTATATCAGAATAAATAACAATAGATATTTCCTAGGTTAGAGTACATTTACACTATATTATAGTAATTAGTAGCTGGTAGGTATATAATAACTACCTAATATACATAATATGTACCTATGCTATTTATAACAATAATACAATTAAAATTAAATTAAACACGCGTAAAGTACAGGTTTACCATTGTATATAATATTATCAATGTATATAATATGTATTATTGATATTCGGAGTGTTTGTGTTCAGGCTATAATAATTAGCTTGAAATTTGAATACAAAATTACAACGGTCACATTTATTGTTTAGGAGCTGTAGCCCGTAAAGCTCCGCTGCCGCTCAGATTCGTGATTCAGTTAGCGGGAACATAAAAAGAAATAATTCGCACTATACTACCAAATTTTAGGTCTCAAATGGTGCCTACTTATTAGTTACCTATTCAGGATGTACACATATAAAATTTGGTGCTTCATGCCTTCATCCAAACCAAAGTTATTGCTCCCGCGGTTTTATAAAAGAGGCGCCGTTGAAACAACGATATAGCGTGGCGAGAGTTACATCAAGGTCAACAGATATATAACCCGGTCCGTATTCACAATTCGTACCTATGATATGAATTATCAACATCAAACATGAAAAATATTGAAAATTTTTGCTTAATCCTTGCAACTTTTAAGTTTTTTAGCCAATTTGCTTACAAATTTTACCTGATCCCTCTCTTTTGCAAAATATCTCCAATCGATTGATACCTTGTAGTATACAGCCTATAATTTCAGTGATTGGCCACTTAGCCTTGTAAATTCGGACGAAGGTTAAGAAAGAATTATTGGGGTTTGAATGCTGACATTTATTCTAACTACCTATACACATAACATAGAATTATAGAAGCACAATATTGGTTAGGTTAACCTAACCTCGTGTGACCGCTATGACGCATTGTTTTAACCCATTGATTCGCTAAATAATATATAAATATTAAATACGCATTAAATTAATTTAAATAAACACGTATTTAGTACTATGGCGCAGTGGTTCCCAACCAGGGGGTGGATTTCCCATTTCGGTCAAATTAGTTCACAAATTGAGGATCGAAGTGCGATTTGTCAGTGAACTGAGGTACAATAAAATCGAGATGTACTTAAACTAAGATACACCGATATAGCGTCGTATTTTATGTCTGTTCATTTTTGTATAATATCATGTTCTTATATTAGTTTCATACTTAATATTTATCTATGTTTTTTTATGATTATAAATGTAAAAATAGTCATATAGTCATATCACTCATACGGTGTCATTAATATTGCTGCAATTACGATTCAATTATACCGACGATTTTATATGCCTTCTTAATAAAATCTTTAGCTAGCTTAATTGTAATTACTTTAATCACGAATATAATTTTAAATTTATAATATAGCAGGAAGACAGTTTGTTGTGAAAGAAGTTTCATATCTATATAATCACTGTATGTAGGTACCTAACCTATAGTAACCACATAAACCTATCATATTTCACCAAACACATTTTATTTTAACGACATACCTAAAATTACTTAATAGTATATTTTGTTGAAGCATACGTATTGTCGGCTAATAAATAGGTAATAAACTAATAACCCTGTATTTGGTAACCTAAAATATAAATTATGTATCGAGGATACTATCGAGGATCCTTTATTATAATCAAAAACCGTGTTAAGATATTATATGATACATAGTTACAGCTGACTACTATATTATATAATTTATAATACAGCAATACAGTGTTTATATAACGAATTATTTACTAAACTGTCCAACAAATTAGGTTGTTATACATAAGTACCTAAATGATGCAATTAATGTTTCAACAAACTACATATATAGTATATTGACGTTTAAAATCCATTTGAACAATTAATTTTGTAGATAACAACACTAATACAATATTTTAATATTTTTTATTGTGTAGATAAGCATGATATACTATATAAAATCATTAATGAGTTTATTGATGATGTATGCACCTATAATACCTAACAGTTAATATAATCTTGACTATGAATGAGTACTTACTTAAATAGATGATAAGTTATTATAGTTTAAGATTCTGAGAGGAACGATGAATGTATTGATTTTACAATAAAATTTATTTTTTTTTGTGTTTGTGTACACGATAAGTAGTCGAAATAATGCTACGATTTTCAACTATAGTATCTTCTTCAATGGGAGAGTGAATCTAGTTGGTGAACTGGAAAAGTCAACATTTAAAATTCCTAGTAATTTTCAAAAGCTCGGAGAAAAAAAAATTTTGACAACATTTATCAAATTTTAAATTTAATAATTATTTTGTAGTAAATATGCTTAAAATATTCAACTTTTATAGCTAAGAATTGAACATTTAAAACAAGGCTCCACGTAAATATATAATATATAAATTGCTTTATTCACAATAATATCATCAAAATATACTTAGTAATATATCATAGGCTGACTGACCGTCTTCGCTCAGAATCATTTTTCTTATAGGTACCTACAATGATCTTATATAATTGAATTCAAATTTAAAATTTAACACCATCCATTACAGTGACCCACTTGTAACCTACTATACAGCAGAACGACACCCACTTGCCCACCTTTTAATGTATTTGATTTAATATTCTTTAAACATTTAAAATAATTTGTACCCAAACAATACGAAAATATAATAGGTATACCTAAGTACCATTATACAATGTATGCATTATACAATGTACATACTAGATAATAGAATATAACATTGTGATTTTGTAACGTCGTCGGACCAACCAGTTAAAAACTTATAAGTCTTAAACGGTTCTTTCCTTTTGTGTTATAATTTATGATTTTTTTTAATATTAACTATTAGTTAAATACAAAAAATTATTATTTTCTTTCTTATGGACAATCTGCATAATATAGATAGGTACTTCTTAATTATTATTGTATTTCTCCAAACCATTTAAAAATATAGTTTTATAGGCTCTTAAACTGTTCACATCCTACTGTATATTGTTATTGAGGTGTAGTGTATTTAAATAATTTATAAACAGTAAATTGTCATAGTAAATATCAACCGATATAAATATACGGATACGCCTTGAATACTTCATATAGGTACTTAGCAGATATGTAGCTAGTCAATGGATTTAAACGGTCAAATTAAACACAATTTAATAGTCAGGACAGTTAGCTAGGTGCACCTCTTTTGGCGAGCAATTATTATTTTATTTACTCCTAAAATTTTATTAGTTCAGTCAAATTAGGTTTTCAGCTCGGAAAAATTCACACCTAGCTGAATTTTGTTAAATTTTGGTACACACTTTTATGATATAGTTATAAACAACGTGTAAAATGTTGACCATTACATCATGTGCGTATTAAAGGTTATTCGAGGTCAAATGTCATGAAATTGGCCTTTTTTTGAATATCACACTTAATATTGGTCGTAAAATAAAAAGTTATAGATAAAAATTGTAGAAGAAGTAGTTATAGGTCACATATATTAGGTACTACATTTAGTGTTATCGACATTTGTTGCTAAAGATATACAAATAGATGACCATACTGACGAATATATAAAAGGTTTTATTAAACAAATAATTAAAAAAAATGTTCAACATGTTATCCCACAACCACAGACGACAATAATATTAAGTACATAATTCATTGTGCATAAAACGAATGCATTCTTATTATCGTTATTATATTATATAATATATATCATCGTAATTTTGTATGGTAAACGTTAATACATCCAATCGCACTTGTAGTATATGTATATAACAATCTTGGAGATAATATTTTCCTCTATTATTTTTGTCTGAATTTTTTTGTTGTACAACCAGTATAAAGCGAGATATTAACTCAAAGGCTATTTGGTTTTAGCGGAAAAGTCATATTTTATTAAAAGTGTAAACTTTGTTGGCCTTATAACGCAAATACTATAACTTTTACGTGAAAATATTATGAGACCTTTTTTGTAAATAATTACTTCCTCTACAATTTTTATCAAAACTTTTTTTTTATAACCAATAAAAAGCGAGATATTCAAAAAAAGGCCAATTTTGTGACATTTTACCTCGAATAAACTTTAACGCGCAAATGATATCATGGTCGACTTATTACTTGTTGTTTATAACGATGTCATAAAGGTGTGTATCAAAATTCAGTTAGGTGGAAATTTTTCCGAGCTGAACCCCTTTTTTCGTCTAATTTGACTGGACTACCTATATAATTTATAAATATAATAATGCCATACAGTTAAAAGCTCAGCCTAGAGTAATTGATGCATTTTTTATATATATTGGAAAGTTATAACTTATATGTATGAAATGTTATTCCATTACGATTATTATTATCATTTATATTGATTAAGTGTATACTTATACAATCTGTATTTTTAAAC
Organism: Nasonovia ribisnigri; assembly: GCA_027563435.1. NCBI lineage: Eukaryota > Metazoa > Arthropoda > Insecta > Hemiptera > Aphididae > Nasonovia > Nasonovia ribisnigri. The sequence continues at coordinate 55,587 of JANEHU010004291.1, read as the reverse complement.
AAATAAATTTGAAAACTTATATATAACATAACACTGTGGTAAAATAAAATAAAAATTCGAAGAAATATTTATAATATTTACTATTTAGCGATAAAACCATTAGAACCCAAGTACCCAACAAGATTAACATATAATCAGTTTTAATAGAATATTTCGTTATTAAAATATCTGACTTCAAGATGAGTCATACTTTGAGTCGACCGAACGAAATTAATTGTGTTTGGTGATAATATTGTACGAACTATTAGGTACTGTATGTCTGTATCTGTAAATAATAACACCAATGACCTTTTGACCAAAATATGAAATATATCCTATTATATTATTCGACTTATAAAATGAATCCACATATCTGGGTTACATTATAATACTTAAACTACCTACCAATATTATTATTTTATTTATTCTGTATCGAATTTAAATTATGTTATTATATATTGGGTTATCTAGGCATCATTCATTATAGTAAAACTATAACACTAACGACCTTTATGTTGATATACCTAATAATGATGAAGATAAATAAATAGTAATAAATAGTACTAATAATACGAAAAATAAGTGATTGTCATAAATACTTGATCGTCAATAATAGGTTTTTAGACATACGTCGATACTTTGTCTAAAAAACTGTAGTATAATACCTAAGTAATTATTTAGATATATGTAGCATTGTAGCTGTTAAATATCAAATGTGAAACACAAATATATAATTTAAAATATAAATATAGAAAGTACCTAAACAGGGTCTGTATAAAGTAATGATTATGTCATGCGGCAACTGTTTGTGGTTTTAAATATATCTACCTATAATATGTATATGATACGGTCATCTCGTATATGACATTATTCATATAAAGTAAATAAGATAGGTGAGACTAGACCAAAATGTAGGTTTTTGATGTATAAAAAAAATGTGTAGGTACCAACGTGTGAAATTAAATAGGTAGTAGTATATTATTATAATATAATATATAATATATAAGTACATTTACATTTGATTTAATTTCAAAATAATGAATATAATTATTGTGTTGAAGAAAAATGCCTTGAAATTGTATAGATCTGAACATAAAAGATATGTTTATATTTTTCTCCACAAGGTGATTAATTATCGGGTAAAACAAAATAATAATTATGCATAAATGACAACTAAAAATTAAAATAGACTTTTTTCATAGAATTAATAATCTTTAGTAAGTAATTTATATATTACAGCTCAAAATAGTTATAGAATGAGGAATTAATATAATAACGTTTATTTAAATGTAACGTACGCATTGCAATACTGAATACATATTTGTACCTATAATGTATAATTTGATATAAAGTATAAGTTATCGACTACCTATATTATTAAACAGTACAGTAAAATAATGATAATTGTCTAAAAATAAGTAAACATTTTATTATGATATTGTTAATTTAAAATAATAATAAATTAAAATCAAATCCTAATAATTGATAACAATTATGTTAATAATCTCATTCGAATATTGTTTACGTAATAACATTTTATTGAAGATGACAAGTAAATGCGAATCTCGACCATATTAACTTGAAAAAATTGTGGTAATTTAAATCACATTTAAACGAAACTAATTATTTAAAAAAACATAAATTTGATTGTTTTACAACTTCAAAAGTAATGAGTTTACTATAAGTGTGTTTAAAATACTAAGAGCCTACTATATTACGCTAGTCCGGCCCGTACTATTAAAATATAACACAAATAGGTTAGGTTAGGTAGGTTAGGTTAGGCTACCTATCCTAAAGAAAAGTCAACAAATTATTTATTGGTTATTTGATTATATTATATTTACATTTATTCTGTTAGTGTAAAATGTAAATGCAGACATTATATATATTATAACGACCAATAATTTTTTTGTTTTTATTTTGAAATATAATATTATTTTATTATAAGACCAACAAGAGAAAAGTATTATTTTAAAACAGTAGTAATGCTTGGATTTCGTAAACTTATATGAAAATTACGTGTAATTTCTTATACGAAAAGAACAATTTATTGTTTTGTAATTAATTTTCATAACTTATTAGTTTTGTCACAGACAATAGACATCCTATATAACAATTTCCCATATTTTAATTTATGCTGTACGCCTTCAACTATATAGTGTATGCTATATACCTATATATAATGTGTAGGTTGATATATAAACGTAAGTACGCAAGGACATACCTATGGATAATCATGGACAGTGAATAGTGTCCTAAATAAAAGCGCTCTCGAAACATTCACTCTCGCATTTCGAGCGAACGCCGACTGTCGTATGTCGACCAGCCGCAGACCTAACCTAACGGACTATACGACAACAATATAATAAGTTATCGATAATACTTACAGATACCTATAATAATACAGTCAAGTTTCGATGACTCGAATCTCGTGGGGAATAAAAATAAATTCGACTTATGTATTTTACTCAAACACATCATAAAAACACCAAGGGAAAAATTCGAGTGATCGAGACTTGACTGTTTTATATATTATACGCGACCTAACCTTATACGATTACTGTTATTATTTCATGTGGATTATGGCAAACTATGTGTTATATATTATTATTAACGTATTTTAACTACGAGTAAAAAAAAAATAAAACGAATTATGTACCAAAAAAATAATAATAATTAAACTATTTTCAATTTTACGTACGATTTACGAAGCGTTATATTGCGTATGTTGAGGTACGTGTGTTGGTGTTGTGATGTCGACTCTATAGTCCGGCGGTGACTTGCAAAGGTAGGATTCGCGGTTAACCGGGGACGGCAATTATTATTATAAAACGATGATCCCTATATTACCTATGTCGATGTGTAAATATTATACTTGGTTTTCGGTTACTTATCAATGTGTAATATCCAACAGCTGGTAACCGAAATCCACTGGATCGACTACGATTTGGATACGAAACAGTATTATAACAGCTCAAATGACATTATTGCGATCGCACACACACAAACGCAAACACAAACTGCCGCAAACACGAGCGCGCAGACGATCACGGATGATATATTATTATGTGTGGACGGACGAGCAGACGAGCTCGCGAGGATCGACGTCGCCGCGATCACACGCCACCAGATCGACGGCGGTCGGGTCGCATACTATTTTATAACGCGCGAGATCAGGCGCGTATCATTATTTTGTTCGTATGCATAATTAACATTCTAAATTCTAATCTACCTTCTCTTCTAAATATGTATACAGCGACTCGGCACACACATGCAAATACTGCAACGAGCACCTATTACCTTAAGTTTCCCATGTAACTCAGACAGCTAAATGTATACATGTACAGGTTACGCTATTCCCCTGTTCCCACGGAAGATTTTCGTGATTTCGAGCACAACATTTTCATGTCCATACGACTAGCAAGTGTTTTTAGGTAGGTACTAAACCGAAACACGATACTATATGTATATAACACTTCGAGATAAATAAACAAACGATTTTGTTCGTGGTGAAGATTTTTGGTTTTTACACGTTTTATACGCTTACCCTGTTTAAATGCGACAACAGATTTTGATTGCCTCGTAAGTATTTGAACTCTGGACGTGGCCGTTTACAGAATATGCAACGCGTATTGACGGACAATCCGAATTTGTTTTTCATTAACATGATGGTTATTTAAATAAACGTTTATTATGAGCATAATCAAATTTTGTTCATGGTGATAGAATAATGATTTTTGATTTTTTGACTCTTACTAGGTAATTGGGATTTTAATTGTTTCATAAGTATTTGAACTTTGAACTTTGGACGTGACCATTATATGAAATATGCTACGTAATGGTGAAGAACCCTAATTTATTTACCTCTTCCGTCAGTCATTAGTGATTTAAATAAAGTTTTTTATGTATATATAATATTTGTTTCTACGCATAGACCTCGCATGTACCTACAAGTTAACGATGCAGCTAAGCTAACAAATAATTTTAAAAAATAACGTGGAAGTCGCTCTGCAGTATAGTAAGTTTTGAGTGTACTTCGTCATTGATTATCCGAATGGTTACAGTAAATGCGGTTGTGTGATATTAGAAATTTTTTTCAAAAAATCTCATATTATATTATAATTAATAGGTATTGCACATACAAAAACCGATTTTGGGCAGAGACGGCGTGTTAGCTAATATTTCTAATGATATTTAATATATTATTTATACTTCCATTATTAATACGGTAGGTAAGACAAATTTGTTTTTTAAATATTCGTATATATTATAATTGTTAAAACTTATATTTATTGAGTAATACCGTATAATGGTAGAAATAGGTTCAAGGTATATACGTAGCTTAAAATTAGTGTTAATATTTTAAACATATTGTGTGGAAATGTTGATGGTAAATAGTCTCGACGATTTATATTTTTTGAATCACTACCAAATAACTGAATTCGATTGAGTTAAAATCGTTATTTATAGTTTAAATATCCAATACCTAGACCCTTAGACTCTTTTGGAGAATGATATAGTTATTATAGTGGGGTTAAAATTGTTCCTGTGTGTAGAAAATCACTATCACTAGTCCTGATTATAATATGTGAACATTGTAAACTAAGATCGTGAGAACATGATATAAAACGATGTACGATGTACAATATTGTAATAATCAATATTATTGCAAATATTTTTCTTGAACAGTTATGTATTTGTACCAGGAATTCTGCTTTTTATATGCATTTTATATTTTTATTGCATACCTATACATTATATCTACGCAAGTACGCAACTGATGTTTCACACAAGATACTTATTCGCCATTAAATTTATCTCGGATCGTGTTTATACTTGGAATCATAATATTGTAATTTATAAGTTATGATACCGCCGCGATAGTGCTGTAAAGCGCGCAACGTTGTATTTTATTAAACTTGGCCTTCGGACTGTTTATTTTATACGTTAAGTCATAAATAATAAAATACTAATAATACTACTTAATAAAAATTATACAATAGTTTATAATAATAAACTATGCGACTTAAGTCTATTTCATATATAGGTATTATAAAAATAAAACTCCTGTTAGTGTTGAGTATTTGCGACAAAAGAGACGATGAGGGACAATAATTATCATATAAGTTTCCCTCGTGAACTCACGAATACAATATGGTAATTACGAATAATGTCAATATTATTATTGTATATTATTATATAATATATTGTAGGTATTATATTATTCAACGACGTCATCAAAATCATGGTTGATATTATACCTACTATACCTACATATTGCATTAAGTATTCCGTCCATGTGAAGCACGAGTAACAGAATCCAGTATAATACGTATGTACCAATGGTGTATTTGAATCTTGTCCGGACAGATTACATTTTTTATTTAATTTTTTTACAACTTGATACGTAAAGCGCATCATCAGTTAGCTTATATTATTTTCTAACTGTTTTATTATATTTTTTATATAATTTAATTTGACAATTTTGTTATCATAATAATATATGTATATTGTATATAGAAAAATAACTATAACACCCCACTCCAAAGGGTGGTGTGTGAACTACCTCTTCACATTTTCTGCCATATAATATTATTAGTCACAGGCCACAGTTAAAGTCGAACACACTCTAACTATTCTCATATAATCTACACGTACATGGTATATCGTGGTATATAATATGCTTTATAATAATATATACTGCTAGGTCACACATTTATTGTTTACATTATTATATTATTTATAATATGATGTCAAATGATGTACTGATGCGCTTACAACTATGCAATATATTATATATATATAAACACGCCACACGTGGTCATAACTCAACAGGTACACTGTACACATGTACAAATCATACATAAAACACACGGACACGAGTGCACAAAAATCGTAAATGTATAAGAATGTTGGTCGTAATCGTCGACCGTAACGAATTATTTAAATTATTTGCATGGAAATCAGCGATGTATTACACACGCATGACGCATACATACATACGACTGTACACACGCCGCATACTTTATATTACAACAGTGGCGTTGATAATATACTGTCACAGGTTTTTAACAACACTCTGGTTATGACCACTATTTGCGAAAATAGATTCGGTTTGGCACTTTTGAATATTTATATAGAAATAATATTAGAGCAGGAAGATGTTTTGAATAAATCAACCATAAAAACAAGAAAAATTATACGTTTGTTGTAGATAAATATAGTAAATATTATGTTAATAATATTATTTGGATTTTTTGTGTATAATTCTATGAACAAATAAAAAAAATAAATAATCTTCATGTTGAGGTGTTTATAATATATAATTATAATATTGTATATTCACAAGTTCACAACTGAACTTTGTTCTTGAATAGTTCAATTAAGCAACAAACCTAATGAAAACTGTAAAAACTATAAGTTTAATTTATACTTAAATCCCCCCCCCCCTTACAAAATCCTGGCTACGCCACTGCATTACAAGCTGCAAATGTCACACACTCACGTGTGCACTGCAATAAAAAACAAAACATCAACAATCGTCTTCTTCCCGGGAAATTACATTAATTCTGTTGATCATTTTCGGCTTATAAAATTAGGGGATTAAGAAAGCGAATTCGCACAGTGCTACTAAACACTTTCTAATCATTATATTATTGTTAAATACGGTAATACCATATTACCATCATGTACAATATATTAATAAGACCGTTAAGGATAAGTGATGAAAGAAAATTATTAATTTAGTATATAATTTCGGAGAGAAAAATACTGCGAAAGATTTTTGTACCTGTAAATAACACGCAAAATGGTGAAAGGAGGATAAGGAAAAATTACGAATTAGAAACACTCTTTATATGTAAGTGTATACCATTTATGATATATTTTATTGAAAATATATGTTTATTTTGTGAACCAATGTGTGTTTGGACGCAATCGGGCATATCCGCTTCCACATACCGAGTATACTGGAAACGATAAGGTACAAAAGACTACAATGGACTGGGCATGCATGGCGTAGGCACAAGGCACGTAGCACAAACTCGCTTATACACATATAGTACTAAAAGGAAATCCTACTGGAAAAAGACCGCTGAAAACCACGATTGAGATGGGAGGACGTAGTAAGAAAAGATATGAAATCATACGCAGGAGGATGTGACAGGAGAATACAATCATCGGATAGGGAAAACTAGTGGCAAGGTTGTATATCGGGATGGTCCTAATGGCCGATTTAGTCTTAGGTACCTAAGAAGAAGAAGAAAAAATAAGAATTATCATGTACCTACCTATAGATGTACGTGGTACTCCGGAGAGCTTCGCAGAGGATCAATGTTTTCTGAATGTGAACATATTATAATTCTGACATAATGTGAATAATTTAATGATGTTTTCTTTGCTTTCAAATGTGAACGGAAAGTAGGTTGTGTGTGCATTTGTCGCCACAACAATGGGCTATGGGTCCGTCTGACTATCGTACCTCATTGAGTGTCGACACCTTTTTGTGCAAATTATTTACGCCATGTAAAATACAAAAAATACGTCTTGTAGTTTAAACAATAATAATATGAAGTGTATATTATCGAGAATTTTAACAGTTAAAATCATTATAGTAATTAAAAATTAAGAACGAACACGAAAGCTGATTCTCCGTGATTTACTTTTGGATATAGAGAACGTTAAAATGTATATATAATACATATATATATATATATATACATCAATTACACACACACGAAAGTATGAAAGTGTTGAGAGCAATAACCTTTGGATACTAACATACACACAATCATGTAGTCAAATAATAAATTAAAATCACAGTATGCGCCTGCAGTCTTGATATTTAGTTATATCATGCAATTATGTTATATAGTAGATCCAACCCATTATTAAGATGATCATTATAATATATAAAATATACCGACTAAACTACCTTTGATGTACCGTATAATAATAAGATGGTAATTAATTATTTACAATATTATAATGATAAAAAAATGTAATAATACGTTAAAAAAAATATTGTAATATTATTCTTGAGTGAGAGATTCACAGGCCACTTATGTAAATATTTGTAAAACAATTTAAACATTAGGGTCTAGGGAAGAATTATCCATATAATATGGGCCTAACCTAACCCTATAACCTAACCATATGATATACGATATATTATAGGTAGGTATAGTATTATACTATGTTTAAGAAGGACCAAAAGAGTACTAATTTTAATGTATTCCATCGCATCCGCGCGAAAGCACTTTCGCGTCAGACAGGGGTTGGTTTAAGTTAGCAATGTAGTCTCCATTCCACCCTTGGGTCTAAGTACCTATTAGGTTTTTTTTTAATATAGCAATATTATGCTCTAGTCATAACTTGTATTAAATAAAAGCAAAATTACGTTGACAGGCCCGTGATCGTCATTGAGATTACAATTAAAGTCTAGATATGGGTTTAGTGCTGTTTTTAAATTGTTTTTTAGTTCGATGTGCGTAATTTTGCAAGTTTACAATCACGTCAATAATAGTATTATAAAATATTACGTATATTTGTATGTATATGTGTATAATATTAGAATGTACCTACTGTATACAAAAATATTATTATTATTATTATATTGCTATATTAATTGTTATTCTTATATTATTAAAATATATTACATTAGATTTACATATAAAACTCAGCTAGCTAAAATTGAATCTCAATTCACCTCCCCCCACCCCTTTGTAGGTGATAAAATTACTCGTTTCGTTGGATGTTATCATAATTATTTTACAATCATTTAATTACTAGAAAGTTGTATTTTTCTACGTAGTAAACATTTCATTTTTATAGAAATAAATTTATGTGTAGGTACATATTTATATAGTATATATCTGTCCAATAAATATCAAATAACATAAAAATCATGCGATAGGCACATGTTTTATGTATTGTTATCAATCACTAATCAACATATTTTATTTCTATTCATTAGTGTGATTACTAATTATTAAAACAATCACTGATCACCTTCAAAATTGTATGTACGAATATATATCAAGCGTATGTACTACAATGTGAAAGCCGTATAACCAGATTTTTTTATATGTTCGCATCTATAAGACATAAAAGTACTAATGAGATTACAATTTTATTTTCGTGGAGTGACAATTGTGAGCGATCACGACGATGAGTTTAATATAAGATATTATATAAATACGTCCTTCAGATTGAAGATCTTTTCACCATTTAAAAACCGTGTTTACTTTTTAAAAGTCAATATTAAAAAAAAAATTACGTTTGAAAATAAACCCGACGTCCTTGAAAATATATTTTAATATTCACTGTGCATCAACTACTCAAGCCTAAATTTAAAGAATTAATGCAGCTATAAGTTATAACACAAATAAAATATAACTATTCGTACAGACGTATAGTGGACGTGTTGTGTTATACAATGCATACAATTTTCCTAATATTTTAAAATTATAATATTTATTTATTTATCAAATAATATTTCACAATAAAATTTATGTACCAATAATTTGATGCTTGATACCCCTTTAATAAGCGTATTTGTTTTTGGTGAGGTCAAATACACAAAGGTTATATAATATAAACGTATATAAAAGTGTGCTTAAGAAAATTTTTTGAAATATGAAAAATTATAAAGTTAACACAAATTGATACTTATTAATATTATTCATTAGTATTAATACATACTTATACGGTTAACCAATTATTTTTAAATTGAAAAAATTATTAACGTGCATTTATTATAAATAAAAAAAGTTCAAGAACAGTACTTTGTGGTACCCGGTGCTACAAATTGCGTACCAAGACAGTTAAACGAACCTTTTTTAATTTTGTATCGTGTACTGATAATTATACGAGAGTAACTGATGTCTTAAACTCCTGTATAGACCATATTTTTATAGATTATATCTCAAATTTATTCTCGTATGTTATTAAAACTGATATAACAGATTACTATATTGTTAGCCTACTAGTGTTATTGCCCACTAGCATCAATAACAATAATTTTATTGAAAATGATACACATAATAATACTAACATACTTGTTGATTTTTCTCATCTAAATAAATGGTTATTATCTTTTAGTTGGAATAATTTTCTACTTAGCCGTGATGTTGATATTTTTTAATTGATAAACTTAATAGCAAAATTAATGCATTTGTTATCAGTGCCTCTAAAAATGTATTGTATCCAAAAATGAACTTAAACAATTTAAAGCTTGGATGAAAACGGACTTCTTGTCTCAATTAGCAATAGACAAAAATCATAGGTACTTCAAAAAACCCCTTTTGGTCTTAGACTAAAAACATTACATTAAATATAGAAATTTACTAAATAATTAATATTAATTATATAAATAGGTACATCCATACCAGTGAAAGGGTTAATCCGCTTTTTAATTTAAAATTTTTCATTCTATAATACTATTATGCTTTATTACACGAGATAGTTGCTTAATTAATTTCAATATTGAAAATGTCCTTAGTGGTACTTATACTATCAACATTTAATATCTCACTCCATTTCACATTGGATATCTTTAGAATATTGGATTCAATTGATTAATATCAATATAATATTTTTACAATAACATAAGAAGTAATTTCCAAATCAGAGTTACCCTGACGAGAGATTATAGTAATTTAAGTAGTAATAAATTTATCTGTTAAATTTGAATTGAAAACAAAAGATTAAATATTTGGAATTAAATAACCTTTCGCAGAAAAATACGATCATCAATGCAAGATTTTGAATTTTGATTATCTCTGGATCTCTGGTTAATAAATTTATACAAGAAATAAAGCCATATATGTAGTCATTAAATTAATATATACATATATACTCAGCTGTAGCCAGTATAAAGTGATTACATTGAAATATATCAATATTTAAGTCTCCTTGTAAAATTATTTTAGAGTTGTCTTTAATACTATTAAGATAAGTGTCTAGACCGGATAGAAATAGAAATTGACTTAGATTAACACTAGATGAATGATATAAGGATGAGATAATAAATATTATATTTCGTTTAAAAAAATGGTAAAATCTATCGAGTTGTTATATAAGATGTTTTTAAAAACAACATTCAAAGAGAAAATATGTTTATCCATACCACATTAAAAACATAATAATAGTCATCGTGATGGAACGCAACACGATTTGATTACTGTAAAACCTGTATGGGTTTTTTTTTTGATTTCTCGTATGCACGCATACACAAAATACGACACGTCCTAATTTTGTATTTTCCTGCAAGCAGGATTTAATAAAAAATTTAAAATAACCCAAAAGTTGACGAATGCTAGATTTGAATAATAATTTGTTTTTGATATTCATACCTATATTAAACCAAAAGGCGAAACTTAATGTAAAAAAATGCTATTAGATTTCAACTTTTAATACCTTTTGAATTTACTATGCCAATTCGTTTTTCAAGTAAAAATAATATTCCAATTTACAAACTTTATACAGTGGCCTGTGGATGTTTTAATTTCAACATAACTACGATACCTATACTACTAATCAACTGATTGGGGTTCGTATTTACCATATATCTGATGTTAATTCCAATCAAATATTTATTATTTTTTCTACATCATTCTATTTAACACTTTTAAAACATTCAGAAACAAATTAACACTTAATATTTCGCCACCAAGAACATTACATATTAAAATATTATATACATATAATCATATAATAAAAAAATAATAGCTAAACTTTAAAACGTATTCTTTAATTTGTTAAAAATAACAAATATAAATACAATTTTTCTTGGGCAACTTGTATATGAAAATAATATTGCTATTTCTGATATCTGGTTTTAAAGGGGTAGGTACTGCATATATGTCTATGAAACCTACAAGATACCTTATTATTTAAAACAATACTAACTTTTAATTTCATAATATATTAACCTTTATAAATAGGCATAATATAATATAAATTCATCAATTGGTTTGAAAAAACTGATACCTACTTACGTAATATATAATCTAATCTAAGTTTAAGTACTTGCAGGCTGTAACCTTTTGGTAATTTTATCCTATAAAATTATCAAAAACCCATAACCAACATTTACTATACATTTAAATTAGATTTTTTAAATTAATTCTATTAAATTTAAGCAAATATTAATCACTAAAACAATAGTTTAAGGTTATAATAAAGTTAACACCTATTTACTATGTAAGTACTACCTACCTAATTAGTAATTTTAACTAGGATTTTATTTTTAAATATATCGTTGGTAGTTTTCTAAAATATATTATAGATATCAAATTAAAACTGCAATGACTCCTCAATGATGATGTTTCTTTATCTACAAGCCAAACACAAATTATCGGGACATATTATTATATCAAGGTAATTTGGGACATAAAATGCTTTAAGCTAAAGTGATAGTACGCTGAAAAACGCAGTTTAAAATACTTTTATAGCCTATATATAAGACGTATTTTAATAATTAATTTTCATTAATGTGAAGAGTAGATGGTAAGTATACACATAACAATATTTATATTTATAAAGAAATTAGTTTATACATAAAAAATAAACATAGGTATTTGATAGCTATTATAATATTTATAACAAGCAGTTTTTCTGATTACAATTTTTTTTAATCATTTTCGTATGTAGGCACCTTGTAAATGATAGTAAGTAGTTCCGTAGTTGATAACCATGATGTAGGTCAACTGCTATTACTATAGAATCCCTAAATATTATATATAGATAGATACGAAGATATAATCGAATAAATATTATCGATTTAATGTGAACACCCACGACCTTTAAAGGTATTTAGTATTTACCCTTTTATATACAAAAATATTTTGTCCATCTATCAAGCTATTTTTTTTTCTATTAATACAATTTATTGAAATCAACTAAATAATTTTAAAAACATACAAAACCAATCATAAAGTAATGTGTAGATCAGACATGAAATTAAATAAGTTTCTTTTTACAATCTGACACTTGAAAATAATAAAAGTAAATTACTATTTTAAAATAATTTATTACGGAAAATGAAAAACAATGTTTCAGAAAACTTATTTTGATGATGTATATTAATGTGTACCCAAAACAAAATGTAAATATTTACTATAATACTGTATCTTTACAGCCTGTAAGCCAGCCAATATGGCCAAATTATCACATACATACTATACTGTACCTACTTTGTGTAAATATTGGAATACAATTTCCAAGAGTATACAAACGTATATACATTATTTTAAAGCTACTAGCCTACTGGCAGTAAGTACTTTTCAATATCTTACTCCAAATTGTCGCATCAAACACCTTCATTCTGTAAATTTCCCTAGAAACTTTGGCTACTATGCAAGACAAATTATAAGTATTAAGTAAATATAAGTAATGGCTAAGAAATCTTCTATAAAATAAAAAACATATTCATCAAGGTATCAAATAAACTCCAGTATGGTGTATCTATATCAAACTACGTAGATTTCTCTGCAGACTGCAGTGTTATTTATATTTTCAGTGAAACTGTGATAAAAAAAAAAAATTCTTGGTTTGTCAGTTGTACTATTATCTAGCCACTACGTAATCGTATTTTCTATACAGCCACAAGTACCTGATTGTAAAAAATAGCTCACCGGTTACCGTTGAATAGAACCAGCAATAACTTTTACGCTGAAAACTATAATAGGTCCGATCAGCCACCGATCTTTTTCAATATACCATAACCATTATAACCATAGCTATAAAATGTGAACTCGACCCGGATCAGATATTCATATTATAAACCTACTGTTGATATAAAACCATATTTCTTATCGTACGTCCGCATCTCGTCCATCACATTGTAATTTATTCATTATTATTTATCTCGTTTAGGTACTTGTAATAATATAACATGCATGTGTGATAAATCGGTCAACGTAGGTAGGTACCTACTTATCGTATTTTCAATCAAATTGACTAATTCAAATAAACGAGTTTTTAAAAATTTGATATATTTTAAATTCAAATGTGGAGTATCTACGGGAGGTATAAGGGTCATATCCTCCCCCAGAAGACCAAATTTTGTACACAATACAACATGTAGGTATATAATAATACGAATATAATATGACGTATCATGTGTATGTTGAATGTCTATTAAAAAATGTATATATCCTCCTCCCCCATGAAAAAATTCTATTTACGCTACTGATATGAATAGGTAGGTAGGTACTTACATGATTTTAACATTTCTTTTTAATGTTCTTATTCTAATCTTACGGTAATGACTTTTTTATTTCTGTGATTTGTTTGATAATTGAAACGTTTAAGTCATGTAACTGTTCATTGTACACAGCTCTAATGTATTTATTAATTTGGGAAATCACAGGATAACCCAAAGGTTATCTCACGTAGTACCTAAAAAGTTATAATAATTCTTGGTAGACAAATAGATAAAAATATTATAAATTAATAAGAAACATGATTTTTCAAAGAATATGTTTAATAAATAATATAGTAGGTATGCAAAGTAGGTACTTTTATTTTATTACTGTTGTAAACTTGTAACAATTATTAATAATATCATTATTATAACTATCCGATCTGGCTATAAAGCCTAAAAAGTAAAAATCATTATTACAAATATATTTATAGCGTCTAATGCTTGAAAATTACAGGAAGTAAGATAAGTGGCTGAACTATTGAGGTAGGTAGCGTATTGTAGGTTACCTACTTAAGTAGTTAAGTACCGCTTGTACCTATAAATTATATATTTCTGACACTAAAAACAAACATCAGACAATTTTTTTTTGCCAAGTAGGTATAAACTAAGAATCGAACTTACTCATTATATCGTAGATAGGTACCTACTATGCCTGTGAATGAAATAATTATCTAAAATAATTGTTATTAAATATTAGGTTTATTACCTACTTCATCACCTGCGGAACAATTTAAATATATATTATATACAGTTATTTGTTATAGGTATAATGTTATTATTTTATAAATATTTTTGGCGGTCCATACGATTTTTCATAGGCCTTCCACTGTCTCCCAATCGGTATAAAACAAAAATATCTGGTTGAAATTTACATAATATAATTACTAAAGTTTGTAATATTATAATGTGATATTCGATTCGAAGATATTAAAAATAGGGCTTGTGAATTAATTACGTAGGTATTATATAATGTTATTTTAACAGGTATATATAATCACCCTAATCGCCTTGTTGATTCTTCATGTTGAAAAGCAATACAGCCTACGCCTCGCCAAACAAATCTGTAGTTCACCATGAAATTGCTCATATTATACATCAATAATCATACAATATATTTAAAATTATTAAATGTTACGGACAAGTATAACTAAAAAATATTTTTAAAAAAAAAAGTAAAAGTCTCTGTGTTATATGTACCTATATGGTAAGATTCGAGTTTACCTCGTCCATTAAGTATAAGTCATTGTAATGGAAGTGTTCAATTTAAATTCAATGCATCATATAAAAACGATTCTGAACGGAAATAGTGTCCCACACAGTGACACCACTGACTGTATATTTTTAAGGATATTTATATTATTATTATTAATATACATTATATATATTACTTATGTAAATAGCATAATAGCTTAAAATATGTTTTTCAAAAACATCGCATAAATTATAATATTTAATATTATTGTTTATCATAATATGAATATTATTAATTTATGTTATTGTATTTAATACGCAGCAAATAACAAAAAAACCCATGTCATGGCAAAAAGTATCAAGTACCTGCGGGTTAGGGCTTAATATCTAATAATATTTTAAACTACAATAAAATAACTAGAATCGGTAAAGAAATAATCGTAAGAGTGGGTAAGACAATATTCAAGCACGCCTACGATTCCGGCACTGATGCAGGATCTACTACTTACTAGTTACTATATACAGTAAAACCTCCTAATAACGGAATCGCTCGATACCCACTGATTTTCCGTTATATAGGGAGACTAAAATAAACGGGATATAGGTTATTTGCGACTATTGTTATTTTCCGTTATAAGGATAATTTCTTCTTATAGGGGTCCGTTACAAGGAGGTTTTACTGTACACTTCAACTTGTGTGAGTTTTGGGTCTACTAGTAGACAACCGGAGTTTTAACTAATTAGTTTATATAGCACTGATTATAGAAATGCATTGCCAGAGAATCTACTTGATCCACTGTTTACTAAATAAATCTCGGTCGAAGATCAACGCATTTCGATTTTCAACAGCTAAATTTAGAATATAACTATGTTTATCTAAACTAAAAGGAAGTCTAAGTGTAGACGATTCTCAATAAAATAACAATTTATTGATTTAATATCATAGATAATATAATTAATCGATAATTGTAATTTATTATGGACTTAATATAAATCATGAGTAGGCAGTTAACTGTGTAAATCCTCGGATTTATCTGACAACAGTTAAAATGGTTTAATTAGTATTATTATTTATTAGATCATAAACAAATAACAAAACAAATGTATATAATATAATTTTGATTTGAGACTACATGATTTTTATATAATTTGCACTATTCATGCGTTTATTTTCATTATATCAAATTTAATATTTGTCATGGTTGTATAAATTTAATATATTCGTATACAGTATACCCCTATGGCCCAATAGTTATTACTTATTATAGTTTATATAAATTATAAAGTTATATTTATTTCAATACTATTTTATTTTTTTACTCGTAGTACTTTTTTTCTTATTATACAGATTTTAAATTATCTTTATATATAAAAGCAAAATAGTTTGTTTTATTTTGAAAATATGAAGTATTGCAGTCAGTTTCGTAAATACTAGGACCACAGGTCAATATTTATATCGAATCGAGTCACTGTTCTTTGACTGGCATACTTTTATTAATAAGAGAATGCAGTCATTTCATATTACTGATTTCATACCTATTGAATTGCATATTCACCTATACGAATTACGATTTTTAATTATTTTGCTAAATGTTTGGAGTTCTGAACTGGATGAGTCTATTATAAAACATATTTTCGAAATCTTCATTATTGGTATTGGTTTATACAAAAAGACAGATGTCTTTAGATTTTCTAACAATGATAAAAATAGTAAATACTAATAAAATACACAACATTTTATTGTTAGGTCAATTAATAAAAATAAAAAATCCGTCTGCCATGTATAAAAAGTTTTTATTAAAAACACAGGCCAGGGCCAGCTGAATCGTTGGCATATCTTAACTGAGGTTTTTCTTATTTTTTATTAATTTGGTTTAATTATTAGGATATCTTGGTATACCAAAGTGCATCATGCTTAATTAGTTTTATTCACTAGATTATAGTTATAACTATTATTTAAATTTTAACAACATTTTATGTATAACGTAGGTATTGACTGTACCTACCATCTATGCCTAAAGTTAGTCAGTGAAGGCCACACATTTAAAAATTAAAATATATGTGCTATACAGTTTTGAGTTATAACTTAAAATAAAAACTCGATAATAGGTAGACTCGTCAATTAAGAATCTTGTTAAAATAAATACTATGGACCAAAGTCTTTCATTAAAATAACTCTAATAACAGTACTTAGCATTTAACCTATGTTCGATTAGATATTGGTTTGGTGTCTCGGAGGCTATTAGTTGGCCAACAACTGACATGTTTCTTTATATAGTAAAGTTGTATCCATCAACTATTGACTCAGTCTACAAGTCTACTATTTAATAATAGTAACTATTATTGTTTATGAATACACAATATATATGCATGTCATCTGTTCTGAATTCTCTATTATGCAATGAAAATAATATAACATACAATATAATATTATAATATGTGATATTGACAAAGAGATAAAATATGTTCGGTTTGCGGTTTGCTTCATAAACATATTATTGTTTAATTATTCATCAAATAACTATTTATTGTAATACATAATAGTCACAACAAATTATTTGATCGATTAGGTAAGTACCTAATATTCTATTGAATGAATTAATCATATTCGAGTGTAGGTTAGGTTAGGTATACCAGATAGGTTAGGTTATAAAAGTGGCCTATTGTACGATTTTCATAAAATTATAATTGTATAGTTATAAAGAGTTTTATAAGTTATAAAATTCAAAGTTTCTTAATACATATTACTTGAAAATCCAATAAATGTAATTATTTATATATTATAAACTAGCTGTAACCGCCTGCATAGCTGTACTACCTACAACTTCGCCCGGGATGAAATTAACATTTATAAACTACAGGCGTAGACACAGCAACTCGGTGTATTTTAATTTTAGTGTACCTCAGTTACGAATCACGTACATGTTGGTGTCAGTGTGCTTCGCGCGTTGTGAACAAATCCGAAGTGCAAAAAGAACAAACCCGCCTGCGACGGATTGGATTTGAATACAAATATACAATGATATGAAATATTTTACAATAATACGAACAACAATAAAGATGAAATATATCATTATAAAATTGCAATATTGACATATTGTTCAATGTGTAATATAATTAAAACCTCTCCCCATATTATTTCAATCATTGTATTGCAATCTGGGAGTAAATGTATTTTAATAAATGATAATATAAGTTATAAATTATAACAAACATATATTTTTTGTCAGAAGCTGTTTTTTAATATTTTTATTTTTGTAGAAAATTATGATTAAAATCCCAAATAATTAGAGAATTAGAAAAAATATTATATAACTTATCAATAACTTTCTTAAAAATCAAAACATATATTAAAAAAAAAAGGTATTGGCAAAACACAGTTAATATTATTCTCTACACAATATCTGTCAGAAGACTTAAATAATGAGATCACTGCAATGTTGCTCTGAGTGAAATACGGAGAGAGGACCTCTCCGTAATAACACCGCTGAGCCGCTGCTGAGGTGTTAATTATATAGCAATTACTCTTCGTTTGTCAGACTGCAGAGGAAACATTTTACGCTGTGTATAGAGACCCGACCATCCGGGTGTTGATAAGAGACCCGACCATATTATATTGTATACTGCGCATGCGCCGGAACTTGTTATTTTATATTATTAAATGCAACATTTGTACAGACTATATGCTGGGACTTCTTAAAATTTTAAAATGATTTAAAATGATTTTTTTTTAATTGAATAAATTGAGAAAGAGCGTAAATCAATTTAATATAAATGATATACTTATATAGTTATATTCAGTGGTGCCGAATGAAATAAAAGTTGACAGTTAAAAATTCAAATAGTTTGTGGCCGGCATGCCTCCGACTATCCTCTTAGATAGGCTAAGGATTCGGTCGCGCGCTGAAGTGCTTTCGGGCTTCTGGAGACCCACCCCCTTTCGAAGGACGCCATAAAGAGTGAAGAGAGGAGGACGACAGTCGATCAGTGGCAAACGAGATGATTCTTTCTCGACTAAAATGTCGTGGACACGGTAAACGATTCCGTACATTAGTAGGTGACCTAGGAGAACGGTCCCGAAGTCGCCACTATCATATAATCGTATGACACGAGAGCGGCGGGCGGAGGCCGGCTCCCGAAGTGGCAACTCAAATATGTGAGGTTTAGGGCGGCGGACCCGTGAAGTCGCCTTTATCAGCGATCTAAGTATCTTACTCAGAAGACCAGAAGTACTCAAACTGTAGTGCGTTGCGGCTCCCAGGGGTCAGGGGTGAATTATTGAACCATCTGCAGTTGATCCATGTATAGATTTTAACCATAAACCATGAAAATTATACAAGTTGAGATCTTTCTTCTGTAATGCAAGTGTAGCCCTGTCTAGGCAGGATTAAGAGCACTAACCTACATTTACAATGATACAAAATTGAAGTATAACTCACCAGTATAAGATTTTAAATTCTAAGTCTAGGCTTATTTTTTTAAAAATTAACTATTAAGAATAGTTTTTTTTTAAATTACTTTTCTAGCTTTAGTTACACAACTGGCTATGGGTGCATTTTTAAACTACTCAGAACACAAAATTGTAAGGAATGCACAAAACATAATATTATGAATGATATTAATGATTAAGATTCTATAGCATAATTTATAAAAAGTTTTTAAAAACCTTCCACTTCCTTGTCTGTATATCTATAACAAAAATATGTAGAATTAAATTTATAATTCAATTTAGTTTTATTAATTATTTTGGTATATTAATTTCATATAAACTTATCTTAGTTCAATTACTTAGTAATAATGTTTGTATTTCATTTTTTTTATATATATCATTATTTATACGTGTATTACTTACCATATTACTTTTTTATTTACTTGTATATTGATTTATAAATACTTCATGTTTTTGTAAAATTGGCTTCAGGCGTTGGAATTATAAAACAAAATAAAATAAAATATAGGTACTTACAAGCAGTACCTAGCTGAAGCCCAGATTAAATTATGAAAATATCTAGAAACATGTCTTTCCATCTCCTTCCTAGTAAAATAATTTTTTCGTGTATATTTAAAACCTAAGTTTTTAAATTTGAACGATGATGGATGATCCTTCCGCATGGAAATCATAATTAGTAAAAAGTATCCAAATTTTTTTTATTCCCCTAAATTTTCAAACCATAGTTTTGAATTTCTCTTGAGTCTCAACGCTCTAATGTGGTGTTGCATAAACAATTTATTAAATTTAATGGACCGATCGTGGTCCACTAAATCTTGTATATATAAGGGACCATTAGCTCACTATCTAGTGCACTATTAGTGCAACCCAGCTCTAGAGTACTTTTATATTAAGTTATAGTTTTGCCATTAAAACTAAAAACAATATGATTGCCAATGTTGCGAGATGCCGAAAAAAAATGGACTCGAGACAAAAATATAACTAAATAACATATTATACCTACAGAGTTTCTTGTTATTAGTTTTATAGATTTAAATACTCCGAATAATATTCTATTTTGAAGTATAAAATAAAAATGAATGGTCTCATCCAAAGAGGTAAGAAAATTGAAAACTGATGACGATGTCATATTATAATATCTATAATCATCTATGGCAAACGCCAATCCTGGTCATTCGTCGGCGACGATTCACGGTTCTAATAATTTCAAAGAACAAAAAAAAATGAATAGGCCAACAATGGACGACAAGTCGTTTAACAGTAATTTTGTACCTATATAACATTTATTCATATATTTCATTCTGCTCAAGTTAATTTCATAAAATATCTCGATACTATCAGTTCAGTGCGAGATGAAGACGGATGAAGAAATAGCAGTTCCTTGATACCTATGGAATCTATAATCTATATTCAACCCGAAGAGTCGACATATTCGTAAGTTTGATTACCTATTATTTCGGGGCTTACATTTAAGTTTTAGTTTTAGATAGGTTGATAGGTAATAATATATTATTGTATACGAAAAAAAAATTCAGAGCGGAGTCCGGGAGACGACTCGTCAAACTAGGAAATTTTATATTGTTATTTTTTATATGTTATATTTAATTGATTTAATATTCTTTGCATAAAATTAAATATTATCATATTTGTATATCAAAATATACTTGGACGTTTAAAGAACCCACAAATAATAATTTTAAATAAAGTACCTACATTTTTTCTTATAAAAAACAACTTAATAATCGAACATTTTGTATGCCTATAAATAACACAACATGGGTCAAAATAATTTCTGATGTGTAGAAAATGCTAATATGAACATTCAGTGCAAATTGCATGTATCTACAGACTACGATACATATTTTAGAGTTACACTGAGAACCAAAATCGATTTTGCCGAAACCAATTTTGCGTAAAAATACCAGTTTTTTCTTAATTTTTTTTTTTTGTTTATCCCGACGTTTGTAATCTACGGGGAATTTTAAATTTAGACGTCGCGATTGCATCAACTAAATTCACTTTCCCGTCGGAAAAAAAAGATACTGCAGAAGTTAAAAATAAAAGCTACAGACACAAAAAAATAGGTTATACAAATTAGAAACAATGCAAAGGAAAAAACGGGAATTTTTACGGAAAATCAATCTTCGACAAAATCGATTTTCGTTTTTGGTATAACTCTAAAAGAAATGACAGATATATGAAATGTTGACTGAATGTTTATATACGCATTTTCTACACACCATACCATTTTCAAATTCCGATCAGAAATCCCAATAGTAAATACAATGATACAATTACCTGTATACCTATAGAGTATAGGCTATACCTATAATTATCTATATAAACTGGTTCGACATCTATCTACACTGCGTTAAATAATAATACCATGGTTTTTTTCTATATTATGCACTGTAATGTGCTTACGTGCAGCTCTTTTTAAACTTGTTTTACGATTAGTTTTATGATTCCGTGAACCATCTATAGAAATTACATGAATCTAATATTTAAAAACTTCTATGAATCTATATATATTTTTTAAAAAAATGTGTATAGTTACCTTAACGCAAGATAAATTAAATCAAAAAGTACCTCAATGCAAGATTTTACGCATCCTGGGTAAATAGCTACATTATAATATAAAGCTTTTGGTTTTTGGTGTAAGTCTAAAAAAAATTACGGTAAATACATGAAATTTTTACTGAATGTTTATATAAGCGGTTTCTATATACCATACCGTTTTCAAAATATTTTGACTTATTTTGAGCTGTTT
This sequence comes from Nasonovia ribisnigri, assembly GCA_027563435.1. Taxonomy (NCBI): domain Eukaryota; kingdom Metazoa; phylum Arthropoda; class Insecta; order Hemiptera; family Aphididae; genus Nasonovia; species Nasonovia ribisnigri. The sequence goes on along the minus strand of JANEHU010004291.1, from coordinate 32,988 downwards.
ACAGACATTTTAAATTTCCAATCTTTTTGGTTTTTTTTTTTTTAAAAAATCAATAACATTTTATTTATTCGTTAAAAATTCTTGAAAATTTAATAGAATACTCCTAATATATTATTTCAAAGGTAGATGAAAAATATTAAAAATCTGTAGTCACAATTTTTTTTATTAAGCATTTAAAGTTGAAATTTTGACAAAATACGTAAAAATGACGAAAATTTGCAAATTATTTAGAGTTAGAAATTCATAAAAATTTTTCTTTTTAAATCTAAGGTTTTAAATTTTAACACAAGATTTAACGTAAGTTTTTCTACTTTTATCAAAAATAAAATATCTAAAAGCAATTAAAAATAAATTTTTATGAGTGTTTTAAGTTCATAATTTTACAACATAGGATATTCACTCGATTTCTCATGTAGCGTTTTTCTTATTTGGTTGTAATTCAAAAACGAATAATTAAGTAATTAAAAAATTATAAAATGTTCAGTTTTTATAACTAAGTGTTGAAAATTTAAAACAAAAATTCTTATAAATAAATCATACTGTAACCAAAAAATCTAAAAAATATATCAACACATTTATTTTTTACAGACATTTTAATTTCAAATTTAGACAAAATTTCATATTTAAACCAAGAATAATGATTTTAGTTATTTTGATATAATTTAAAAATATTATTTGTTGGTATATGAAACTTTTAGAATATATTGTTATATTTTATATACACGCAATGGCATTTTAAAATATAATTTTTTTGAGAAAAATGAATTTAACCAACTATAGTAAATACTAATGCCTATAATACTAAAATTAATTACTTTATTCACAATAATATCATCAAATACATTTAGACTTAGTAAGATATTATAGACTGACTGACCGTCTTCGCTCAGAATCGTTTTTCTTATTCAATGATATTATATCATTGGATAAAAATCTAACACAATCCATTACAGTGACTCACTTGTAACCTACTGTACAGCAGAGCGACATACACTTACCCGCCCTTTTTTTTTTATTGGTCTTGAAATTAAACATTTCTGTTAAAATAGAAGAAAAAAAATAAATACATAAATAATTAATTAATTAAATGCATATAGTTTTAAAACAACTTATGTAATTAACTATTTATGTACATTACATTATTATTTTATTATGAAGCAATAAAATAACTGAGATAGTATAAATGTGATATAAAAAATATATAACGCAGCTTAATATTCTGGATATTTATTTTGTAATATCACATAACAAGATATTAAATAAATAATTGTTTGGAAAAAAGTGCAAAAAATTTATACAACCATTTGCATCCCTGGTGGGGATCGAACCCACGACCTTTGGATTAGAAGTCCAACGCGCTATCCTCTGCGCTACAGGGACTGTTACATATTTTGATGAAAAAACATGTTATTGATGTACAATATTAGCTATAATAAATATATTATTAACAAATTTACAAATACATTAATATTTTGAATGTTATATTATATACATCAGTGACATACCTATCAAATATAACATGAATTTTATATTTTTTTTAGGAACTTGGTGTTTGGACGATTTTTTGGTCTTTCAAATGAAATTCCTAATTCAAAATCTATTTTTTCTATTATTATATTATTATTGTGTTTTTGTTTCAACATTTTATATTTTGATAGTTTTATATTCTTTACTCTATGTTTTATACCTAATTACAAAATCATAATACTATGTACCTATTATAATTTTTAGGTACCTACTTGTATAATATTTAAGATTTTATTTAAAGAAAATTAATTATATTATTTGTTATTTTTTTTCAACTAAAATATGTTTTGTATCTACAGAGGGCAATTATGGGCTACAGTCCTACAATTAGGTAGGTACCTAATTACTAATTATAATTAAGGAGGTATTAATTAATTAAGAGGATTCAGCGCAATGTTGATTATCTCTCTCAGACCCACGTGAAACATAAGATGACAAGCATTCGTGTAAAATCGTTTATAATGATTTTTGAGTAGGTAGGTACCTAACTTAAGAGTAAAATCACGCATTGCAAAAATTAATTCTACGCCAAAAGCGACAACAATTCACCTGAAGCCACCTTAGCGGCTTAGCCCAAATATATATTCTTTAAATGACATCAAGGAACTGAAGGAACCATACGGTACCTGATACTGCAACAGTGGCAATAACGTTATGGGTGCCCCTACATACAAAACACAATGAAATAAAATTGTCAATAAGCTCTAGGCCAACATACCTTAATAAAATACGTCGCGATGTCATTGTCATAATCAGCATATTAAGAATAGGTCATAGGACATGTTTGGGTGACACACGGCTATCTTACGAGACGAGAAGAATCGGATCAATGGTCAACTTGTGCCTTGTTAAGCTCAAAATGAGACCTCATACTTTACTATCGCAACTATGCAGCTATAGCAGAACTATTTTAAAAATACCTGAACGGCTGAACACCTATACGGCTATACCACAGAATAGAATAACGCCTACGAAGCATTGAGATAAAATATACAAGAAATAGGTAAGTTTGTTTTTACCAAATTGTAAATGGAAAAGAAAAAAATTAAATTACAGTTGAATTTTCATGAAAATTGTTTTCCATAATCACTGACCGAAAATCGTAATTAGGAATATACCTATCCCATAAACCAATATTAAATTAATTTAATAAATTTAAATTGTAAAAATTTTTCAGACAGCATCCCTGGTGGGGATCGAACCCACGACCTTTGGATTAGAAGTCCAACGCGCTATCCTCTGCGCTACAGGGACTGACACCTCCGTCTTAGAAAAATTGTGTCTTTCATTCATAAATTGTATCTAATGAATAATATAGTTATAAATAAGATACTTATTTACCGAAAAGTCACGCTATTTATAGGTATGCGATATTTTAGATTTTTATAATTTTTTTTTTAACTATTTCATTATTTATACAAGTATGACACTACGTCTCCGCTCAGAATCGTTTATAATCGTGTATAATGATTTAGCATTTATCATTGAATTCAAATATAACACATTCATTACAATGGCATATTGGCATGCTCGACAACTAATGTACAGCAGAGCGGTACCCCACTTGTCCAAATTTTTAAAAGTTATGTTTTATTTGTTTAAATGTAATTTCAAAAAAATCTATTAATAAATATCCAGTCTGTTGTTAATTTTAAAACGATAATTCGAAAATACTAAAACAATTCCCATAATAGGTATATTATATATGAATCTAGGACGTTTCCCCCCCGTGCCTTTTCCCCCCTGATACAATGGATGTTTCCCCCCCAGACGAGACAATTTCCCCCCCGGACAAAAAAAAAATAAATATTATACAACAATAATATACAATGCAAGTAAATAAATGTACAAATGATTAAATTAATGTATAAATATAATGAATATAATAAAATAATAATATAATAAATATGATTGTATAAATGTATAAATGTATATTTTTATTTTTTTATTCTGGTAAGATAGCTCACTGAAATTAAAAAATTTAAAATATCATCATTTAAAAAACTTTCACATAACTTTTTTAACCTATCATTTTTACCTAAATTATTAGGAAAAGCTCCTGCTCTATAATTTAAAATTTTGATTGATGCACTTGAGTTGCTCATCTGTAGAGCTTCAATAAAAAGCCAAATATTTGGATGATTAATTCGCACTAGTGTTGTAAATTTATTATTCCACCCTTCCGAAATATTGTTTGTTCTACCAATACCAGCTTTAGTCAACTCAAACACGTTCCAGATAAATCCAAAGAACTTATTTTCAAACCTATTATTATGTGTAAAAAAAAAGTATATTTTGTCGGGGGGGGACGTCTCAGTCTGGGGGGGAAACGTCCAGTGCTGTTAAGATTCCCGGGGGGGGGGGGAAACACGGGGGGGAAACGTCCAGGTACCATTATATATACAGCGCAAAAACATAAATTATTGCATTTTTAAACAAATTTTGAATTTAATTACTGTTAATCTTAAATTTAATACAAGTATAAATAGTAATATAATTGGTAAATAGATAGGTTTAAGTATAGTAGGTAGGTATAGGTAGTATATGCGAATTAAGCGATGTTGTGAAACATTTATAACAGAAAATTTCACTAAAGAAAATTATGAAAAAATAATAATATATAGGTATCTATATAAAACTGAAATACTTAGCATATTAATAAGATATTGATATAAAAATATAGAATGTACATTTATCTAGCCAAAAGAATATTTAGGTAAAAATTAAAATAATTTATTGAAGTTTGAGATACAGGAAAGTAGATCGACATTGAAATATTAACAAGTGATATTAATTTATTTACAGAGGCATTTTGACTATAGTTCGAACGCTGGAGTGGCACATAAAAAGTATTCAACTGTCTAGTTTTAAGATTTGGAATATTAAAATTCAATAAATTAAGCAACTCTCGAAAATGTATATTATCCACATTCGTTAATTTAAAAATAAAGCATATTATATCTAACTTTTTCCTTCCATTTTCAAGCGTTTCTAGCTTTAAGTATGATAATAGCGGCGAATATAATGGGTAAGGAGAGAGTTCAATACTTCGATACCACATCTTTATTGTATAATTTGTAGAAAAAGGTTTAGAATTGAATATTTAAGTCAATAGTTCTATAACACCAATTGACTGCGAGGACCACATAATATATCCATAATCGAGTAGGTAATGATCTGATAAAACTCAACAAATAAACAGTAGAGCGAGTTTAACGCTAAAGGATTGTTGAAGTCTTTGTAGCTACAATTTATAAAGCCTAACATTGAAGAGTTATTTTGGATATGAATATAGTGATTATTTAATGAAAGATACGTGTCAAAATAAATTCCCAAATCCTTGTAAAGAAAAAGTCGATCTGTCATATTATTTAGATAATAAACTCATTTACCTAGTCATTACATAGATATATTGTAATCATTACTTAAGAACATTGTAGGCAGACAGACAGTCTTCGCTCATAATCGTTTTTCGTATACATTTTTGAGTTCAAATTTAACACCATCTATTACAGTGACTCACTTGTAACCCTTATAACCTTCTGTACAGCTAAGCGACACCCACTTACTCGTTTTTTTAAGTTTTATATAATCAATCCTTAAATCTCTTTGAAATAGGTACTTAAATTATAAATACATAATGCTCAAAGGCGACAGGTAAATGTACGCTAGTGTCTACTGTCTATACACCATCTAATTTTGAATATATTTTGACTTTTTGAGCTTTTTAAGGACCATTTCAATTTTAATTTTTTTTTGTTTTTTTTTATATAAATACCAATAAATTTTTATTTGTTGGGCCAAAAATTATGAAAATTTAATACAAGGCTCCTGATATATTGTTACAATAGCAATTGAAAAATATTAAAAATACTTCAGCACACATTTTTTTTATAAGCGTTTAAAGTTCGAAATTTTGACAAAATTGATCAAAATCTCGAAAATTATCAATAATTGTAACTAAACAATTATAAAATGTTCAGTTTTTATAACTAAGGATTGAAAATTTAAAATAAAGATTCTAATAAATAGTACACACTGTAAACAAAAAATCTAAAAAATATATAAACACAGATATTTTTTACAGACATTTTAAGTTCAAATTTGGACGAAATTACATATTAAAGTCAATTTTAACGAGTAAAAGTATAATATATTATAATATTTTTTTAGCATCACTGATAATTTTAGGTTAATAATTAAATAATATGAATAATATTAATTCAACTTAGCAGCTACCGTATAATAACAATATCAATATAATTTAAAATATCCTAGACTGACATACCGTCTCCGCTCAGAATCGTTTTTCGTATACAATGATATTATATCATTGAATTCAAATTTAATACCATCCATTATACAGTGATCTATACATACGACATACCTGAAACATTAAAGCTATATCCCCAAGACCTCTACCCTCATATGAATTAATAATGCTATTCCTTTGTGCAGTGGAAACCCGGCTTTTGTGCTTCAATTGTACCTACTGTTTGAACTTTTATGAATGAAACTTGGGTAAGTAAACACTGACATCTTCTTTCTTCGCCGCCACCAAACTTTAACGTGGTACACAATTATAATTTTTATTGCCAAATTGAAAGCTATTACAATTTAAACTTCAAAATAAAAATAAGCTAACTATACTAACATTTAAAAGACTAAAAGATTAAATTGAACAATGAGCAAACATACTTTTTTTTAATATATATTTTAGATTAAAAATTAAAAACTGTAAATTATAATAGTTATTAATACATTTTATTTTATCTTACAGAAAAGGTACTTAGTCACTGAGTGCAGCAACCATAAGCAAATCTATAGGAATAAAATTCTGGGGGGCTACAGCCCCCTGAAAGACTAATTGTTATATTTTTCTTTTACACACCAACTCACAAGAACCAATATTGCATCAATTTTAGAAAATGAAAATATAATAATAATATTACACATATCATATACAGATAATTGATTAAATTCTCTTATTCATTTAATAATTAAGTTCAACCCAGATAACGGATGAGGGACTCCCTCATACACAGAACTAGAGAATACCTACTGGCATTCCCCAATAATACATAACGACCAGCGCAAAATTATTGGATTACCTTAATGTGTTTCCAAATAACCAATGTATTGTAATCCATTATATGCTATACAGTTTTGTGGTAGCCAATGTCCATGGCCCACATAGATTTTTCTAAATAAAAAAAAATTATTAAAATAGTTATTTCAATTTAAATGTTAAATCCAATTTTTTCCTAAAAAAAAGCAAACATATTGGTTATATTGGCATACAAAAATGATATTTTTAAATTGACAATTTTAATATTATGATTATTTTTTGTCTTGATTAAATTAATTTCTTTTTGAATTTTGCTTAATAACATTAACATATTTATGTAATTATATGTGATCCTATTAATTGTATTCTTTACATTGCATAATAATGTGTTTTAACCAGGTATCATTAAATATCAAATAATTTATAATATTTTATTAATATTTATTATAAATGTTGGTTTTAATTAATAAACTAATTTTTTTAATTTACCAGCAAATAATTGTTAAGATTTATTTATCTATTGTCATTTACAGAATCACTACTTACATAGGCTACATTGAATTTCCAAACATATTCTGACCCTCATTAAACAAAATATTTCAATCAGTCCTATATTTTACTTAGGTGCTACCATTTTTGATGAACAATAGTCATATCGCATTGTTTTTATTTAAAACTTTTGTGTAGTTTCATTATCTTAGGGTATGCTATATTATATATTATAGTTTTATGACATTCACACCTAAACTTTGTTGCAACAAAAAAGTTAATTTATTAAACAATATTAATAATAAATATGGCAAAACTACAAAAATTTAAAATTTAAACAATATAAAATTAAGTAAAATATATAAGTAATGAAATATAAATATGGTCTTTACAGATCAACAATTAAAATATTAAGTATAACATTTAAGTAATGAAAAAACAATTAAACAATCTCACCGATGTGATGTAAAAAAAATAATTAACAAACTCACCCATATAGATAACATAACATTGTAACCTAAATAATGAATATATATAAAAAAATATTTAAAAAATATACGTTATAAACTAATACAAACCATTATTACTCTTTTTTATGATCAATAATAAAAAAATTAAGCTCAATACATCACAGATTTTCATAAATTGACAATATTGGTTCATTTTAATTTGTTTATACACAATAGAAATATAGTAGAATAAAAATATTCGGCATTTAAAGTGTGAGAAATAAGCTGAGAGATTATCATATTGTTTAATGTTTAATCTTCTAAACTATTAATAAGTGATACATTAGAAGATTGAGTAGATTTCATATCTGGATCATCACTTTCCATAAGTTCACTAATTTTATCAACTACCCACTAAAAATAAATGAATAAATAATAATTAGTGATATTAATAAATAAACATTATGTTTAAATATTTATACATACAGAGCATAGTTCAGGGTCTGATATCAAAATTAATCTAACATTAGACTGCTTAACTTTGAAACACCACCAACGACGTAAATTGTTATTATGTTTTCCATAGAGTGATATTCCGTTTTGTTTCAATTTTGGATGCCTAGTCATAGCTGACCAAACATACTCCCACTGAATCTAATTGAAACAAAATTTTAGATGTAAATTTTTTAATAATATTAAAATTGTATGAAAAATACTTTATAAGAGTCAGTCCAGTAACTCCGAGTAATATACATAACTCTTTGTGACGTGACAATGAAAATTTCTTTATCAGTAGGCATAGTTTGAATGTGATAAATATAGGTGTCTGATAGTTTATACACCCCTTTTCCAGCAATCTGTAACATTTTATCTTATAAAGTTTAGTATAATATAAACATTTTAACTTGCTTACCATAACATTTTTAATAACTTACAGGAATCTTACAGATTGCTTATGCATTGAAACTCTGTCAATATTAATTATATACTATATTTCTTTAATTAACTTGGTACAAATATAACACAAATAACCTTAGGAGATGGAAAAAGATCAAAAACTAACATACATGTTTTTGTCAATAACATTTTATTAAAAAACAATTTTTTTTTCTATTCTAAAAATGATTTGAAATATAAATACTTGGTTAGGTTAGGTTAACATAAACGATAATACAGTTCAAAAAGTGTTCTTTTAATATATATATAAAATAATTACAAGTTATTTCATTTAAATGTAATTTGTTAATACAATTTGTTGCATTTCAATATATTAATGTAAGCAAAAGATGAAGAGTAAGTAAAAAGTGATTAGAAATTCAAAAGTAAAGAAGAATAATCAATATACACATATACTTATCTCTATTATTGTATAGAAGATAAATCCAATACTAACTATTTTCTTATCACCATTTCCTTACTCTCCCTAAGGTAATAAATAATCATACATTTAAAAAAAAAATTAATTTATTTTAACTGTTCAAATATAATTAAAAACATTAGAGTTGTTCACCTTTAAAAGTTTATATCCTTCAGCTTCTCGTTTATTGTATGGTCGCACTTGTTTATCTTCTCTGAAAAACCTTGGTAAACGAACACGTTGCACTTCTGATGTTGTATCGGTAACCCTGATTAAAGATATTTTAATGTATTTTAGTTTCAATTCAATAATTTGTTAAATTTTTAAAAATATAAAACTTGATATTTTGATACTTGAATTTTGTAATTATGGTAATTTTGGAACTTTTGATTTATTTAAATACTTGTGCAGTTTTGCAATAAATAACATTAAAGAGAAAAATACAATTTTGTGGTCTAAACCTAATTTGTTCTTAATAATAATAATAAAATAAATTGATTAAAATAATATTTTAAAATAAAATCATTTTCTTGTAGAATATTTTTCAAACTATTACCATATAGTTATTTATTAATATGATATATAGATATTTAATTAAATTATTTAAACTGTTGGTTTAAAAACTATAGTTATTAATGGAAGAATAAGTGAAATAAGTGGATGAAGTTAGTTCGTATTTATTAAAATCTCTGCACAATATTTATTGATCATTTATTCTCCACCATTTCTAAATTTGTTCAATATTAAATATTTGTACATTCAACATTGTTTATACTACTTGTATAAGACTATACACATTCAGTTTTAAAGTAAAATTTAGCATCCCAAATGTGTGTATTTAAAAACTTCAAAAGAAAAAATATAATAAATATTCCAAAGTACCAAAGTACCAACTTTGTGTAGTGTGTACATTGGTCTTTTTATAATATTAACTATATAGATTTATATTTATATTAAGAGGACGTAAAATTGGCATTTTTCATTTCCGTCATATTAGTGTGTAACATAGCAAATTTACACTCAGCAGATCACATTTAGCTTTGTTAGTTTAAACATTGGAGTGAATCAACCTATGATGGCATTTTATGGTAAGAATCTTTGTCTAGATCTGCTAAGCGTAAATTTGCCATGTTACGCACTTGTAAGACGTAGATAACAAATGCCTGTCTTACGTCCTCTTAAGACGATGCTACACCTGCATGTGTTCTTTATATTACAAGCATATGATAGTATATTTTAAGTTCACAATAATACATTTGTTACAGTGAATTATTGTCTAGGGCATCTCAGATATTTTAAATTTTAACCAAGTTATAATAATTTTAAAAAGTACAACAAAATTAAAGTTTTAAAATACTCATAACTTGCTTTGTAATTAAAATATTGATAAAATTCTCTGAGATGTCTAGTAGTAATCTTACCTTTAAATTTTATAATAGGCTAATCTACTCTAATTATTAAACTAACAGAGCCAAATGACCGTTTATTGTGAACGAAAAATGTTCTATGTATACATTTGTAAACCGGATACAACACAAATGGGTGTGGCGCCTTCTTAAGTAGTATACATCATGCAATTTATACAAACCGTTTTATGGTGTTCAAAGTTCCACTAGTAAAATCTAATGCTCCAGATAAAGGTCTGGCTACCAGGCCAACCATTCCTTTGCAACCTCCCTTGAAAAATCCTTTAATACCATCACTACGAGCACCACTGATAGGTTTCTCAAATACACCTTCTACACCTTCCACAACACCCTAATTAAATTTAAACAATAAATATTTTACTTATTAGTTATTATCATACATAACAAGAAAAAATAATAAATTACCAGAAAAAAACCTCGACCCCCTTGTGCTAATCCAGCTGGTATATTACTTGGTTGCTGATTCATTAATTCTTGTCGTTTCTTTTGATAATCTTTGTCGAATGTTAAAGCAGCAATACCTTTCCCTTTTTTTTTATTAAAATTAACGAAGTACACAAATAACAAATTATTAAAAACAATTTAAGATTTTTTAAATTTATTAAATTACCCATGGCTCCAGTTATTCTTCCAACTGCTCCTGCTGCACCTCCAACTGTATGTCCAAATAAACTTTTTACACCCAATACTAATCCTTCAGCAAATTCTTCAGGACCTTGAATTGCACCCTACATTTATTAAATAAGTTAAATTTACCAAAAAAATATTTTAACTCTATATTTTATCATAGCAGCATCAAGGACTATGTTTCAATAAAAAACTTTACTTATGTCCCATCAACTAGATTTTATAGCGGCTAAGAGAATGATAGAACACTATTTATTTCCTCTCTAATCCCAGAAAAATATAACCAATCTCATATTTCTAGCTTAAATATTAGAGAGAATATATTTGTATATCAGTGTTTTTTTATATATTTCAATTTTTATAATAAGTTTAAAAGCATGCAAAATATTCATACATCACAGAAAAATTAAAATAAGAACTTAAAAACAAGGATAGTGTTCTTAACTTTAGAATTCATAATGATTCATGGGTCAATTCGTTATAATATTAAATCTAATGATACAGGATTCTATTGAATATAAATTTGCTATATTCTGTGTGGATCAGAGAGAGAAAACAAATACTTCACTGATATACTCTTAAATTTAAAAATACTATTTAAGCTTAATAATTATTATTTACTTGGAAAGGCTCATAAAATAAATCTTCAACTCCTTGCTTAAAGCCTGATACCAGACCAAACGGATTTCCCAATACATCAAGACCCAAGACAAGTACATAAAGTTGTTTTATTAGTTGACTGACATAATGATGTTGAGCCTCCATCATCAACTGTCGCTGATTAAGCAAAACATATTGTCTTTCAAAAAATGCCAACCTATAAACACAATGTTGTTAATTTATAGAAATTTAAATATATTTAGTTAATTTAACATCCATTATCTACCATACTTGATCATATCCAGCAGTTTATTTTAAAATAAAATATATGAAATTACATCTTTTATATGTTTATAACAATTTTTTTTGTTTAACAGACAGCAGAGGAGGCTCTGTTTGAACAATACTACTCCTTTGCTGTCATTGTTAATTGATGTATATAATTGATAAATACATACAATATACAAATAAATAATAATAACAGCTGACAATTGCAGTTTATGCTACGTCAATTTACAGCAATGTTATAAAACTTACTTTAAAACAACATCTTGAACACTAGTAATAGTAACACCAATACTTTGCAAGATTATATTAATAATTGGAGGAATATTTTCTAATTCATCTCCACTTAATGAAAATGTAACATGTATCTAAATAAAAAAGAAATATGATGTAAAATTGAATCTACATAATATAGAATATTTGTGATAAGTAGTTATAAACTGATTGACAAAATAGTATATGATTTACAATTACAAACCTTAAGTGGTGAAAAATGAAGCATATCATAATAATTTTTTTGTTCTTGTAAAGAAAGAGTTATCATTTGAGATTGCAATGGCTTACTGGCATATGTTAAATCTTCATTAAACATAGTTAACTAAAATAAAATATTAGTTTTGATTTGTGATATACTCTCTACAACAAATGAACTATTAGAAAAAAATAAATTAAACAAACCCTTTCTTCTTCAGAGAGTTCATATTTTTCAGTCATTTTTATTATAGCATTGATAAAACCAATATCAAGTTTGATATGAAATTCTTGAATAAGCAATTTATAATATTTATATTGTTTAACTGAACTGTATTTATTTAATCGTTCTACAATGCTAAGCTCCACAAATGGCTTTCGTTCTAAAATATAAATTTATTAATTGGTTAGATTTGGAATTTAATTTCCATATACAGGATAATCCAAAATATGTGATCTTTGAGTATAATGTTGATTTAGTTTAATTTTAAATCATAAATCATACATACATGACTTTCCAAAATGTTAAAATTTACTTTTAAGTGTGCAGATTTAGGGATTTAATTAATAAATTGAATTTACATCTTTAATGATTGGCCATTGGCCCAGCACTATATATTAATGTGAATACTATTAAAAAAATATCAACTTTAAGTTTTTTATAATCATTTCTTTATGTATGTTTAGATTTTGAAAACACTTATCATACAAATTAAACATGATAGCATTTCAGAGTACATTTTAATAGACAAATTCAAAAAAGTCCAAAGTACAATAAATTATTATTATTATTATGCCTTTCTTTTTTATGAAATATGAACACGTACCTGTTTGTGCAATAGTTTTTGGTGGTGGTACAGGAGCAAATACAACAGGAAAAATACAATTGTCTATTTGACTGTCAATTTGTAAATTATTTATTTTGGCATGTATCTGAGATGTATAATCAGAAGACTGCAAATTAAGCCAAATTCCAGTATTGTAAATTCGTCTAATATTTTTTTTAGAAGGTTTTGTAACCACATTTTCAGCAAAATTCACCTAAAAATATCAATTTATATAAATATTTATAATTTAATAGTACAGTTTATCTGAAATATACCTCAATATTCAATTCTTTAATGAAGACAATGGGTTCATTTTCGCCAATTGCTAACATTCTAGTATAGCGTATATAAGATGTTTCAATTAGTTCACATTCTTTCTGTGTCATTGGTATGTAACGAGAACCACTTAATTTTTTTGTTTCCCATATTACTCCAGAACTAAAATAAAAATCATACTTAAAAAAATTGAAATTCTAAAAAGCATATTTTTATTTATTATTTAAATATTGCATTTTGCTTGTAATTATTCTAGTTGTAAAGCTGTTTTAATTGTTTAATTTAATATTGTACTGTTATCGTTCACTTTAATTTATGTATTTTCACATATATTTTGTAAATTGCAGTTTAACGTCAATAAAATAAAATAAATAAATATGCATAAAAATAATTTGTGTATATGTCAGTAAGTATTATAAGCCTGCAAATACAGTACTATTAACCAAATGCAAATAATAATTAAATCACAAAAATACTAATTATTAAAATATGAATTCATAATTTTTACCTTCCAATTCTCAAATACATCAATTCCATACAAATATCATTATTCACCAACGATAAACCTAATGAATGTATAGAAACTAATATTTCTCTATTTATTATTTCAAGTTTGCTAGAAGCTTGACATTCTTCAGCGATACTAGCATCAGTAGTAAACATAAGAATACGTTGTATACCATCCAAAAACGAAATCCAATACACTTTTATACCATCATCATGATTGAATGTCCCTACACCATCCTGGTAAAATATATATAAAATATAAATAGGATTAAAACTAATTATTTTTTCACATATTGTGATATAATTAGTGAAAAATATGAAAATTCCTTATCAAAAAAAACTTTATCTATAGAACTCAATATTTACTGTTTCAATAACTAATATTTAATTTTTCCATTTTATTCTGTGTTTAATTGTTGTTTTTTACTTTTAACCTTTTCACTGCTACACTATATAGTATTTATACTCTGCAATCTATGAATGCTACATAAAATAAATTTTTTTTTCTATTTTGATTTTGAGATGTATATCATCTAATTAGTTAAGTTTAAAACAATGCGATCCAGGGTTTCCTAAAGTTGTATGGTTACCGACAAATGATTAAATTATAATATACAGGAACTTACATCCAGAGCAGTCAAAAGGTTAAATATATAATTTTAAATGGTAATTATAATTAAAATTTTAAAATCATAAACTTAATTTTATAGTTTTAAACACCACAATCCAAATAGGCATTTTAAGCTTTGAATAAAGTTAGTTGATTTTAATGAATCTGATCTGTATTATGTAACAGATAACTACTTTTTTTCTGTAAGTCATATTGGATTGAATTTTAAGTAAAAATTAAAAATACTAATGTATCATTAGGGGATTAACTGTAGGTTATATTAAATAATTACGGCATTATTTTAGAATTACAATAAAAATAGTACATATAAGATACTCAGGACATAATATAATTATCATAACCAGAACGATAGAAAATTCTATTCACTACCACCATTGTCGGACTGGCCATGGCCGCTAGGCCGCAATTGTTTGGGGGCCCTGATAGTACTATGAATATTGGATATTGAATATTATTATATAACATACTATTATAATTTTTTTTAAGGATGACTGATATAAAGAAAATTAACTACACAATTTGAATTGCATTAAAAAATATTAAGTTGTATAATATTAAAATATTATTGTTCATATTATTTATATAATTTTTTAGAATTATAAATAATTACTATAACTATGTAGTTAACATAAATGTGTACTTTAAATAAGGTACTTTTAAAAAAGTATAATATTTTGCACTACTTATAAGCACTTAATAAATGCACCAGAGGACTTACACTAACTACCACTAACATGACTAGAAAATAAAATAATTAATGAACTTTTACTAACCTTTCTTAAATCTGCTTGATTCTGCATCATATTCCAATAAATAATGGGGTTATCTGTTGGAGTAGTCCATGCAAAAAACATTTTATGTCTAGGTGGTAATATTTTTCTGCAAAAATAAGTATAATACTTATATAATATGCTTATAAATATGCTTAGTTTAACATTAAAACTTATAAACAATGAGTATAACTAACATTTCATCTAAATATTCTGATAAATCGTGTTCAATAAACTTGAGGTAACTTTCTGTATGGTTTATAATTAAAGCAGGTGCCATTCCTTCCATGTATGGACTAAATGTGATGTAAGTGCCACCTTCTGTCATTTGAATATCCACTTGAACAGCACTATACTATAAATAAACTTTTAATGTTAGAAATCTAAATACTATTCTACATCAAGAAAATTATTGTTTAATTAAAAATTTGTTATAATTTATCAATAATAATAATAATAATAATAATAATAGTAACTAAAAATATCTATTAAAACATACATTTTAATCTGACCAGTAAAATAATTTTTAGTAATTTACTTTATTTCGGAGACGTATTAAATCACTTCTGGATTTATAATATGGCAATGGTGTAGATGCATCTAATGTACCACTTATACGAAAAATAAATATTTTGTCTAAATTCAGTTTATCTGTAATATTTTGAGGCCAAAATGGCATACAGCTATTTGGATCAACCTATTTAAATAAATTGCACAAATTGTAATATTTAAAAGAATTAACACTAATTTTAAGTATACTTTAATCCAAGTTTGTTGTAACTTATACATTTCTTGAACATCTATAGCAAATGGACACTGATTAGATGTGATGTAAAATGGAGTAAATGTAACTTGTTTTGTTAAAGAATTGTTAGTTAGTTGGATGTGTACACCCATCTAAAAAAAACAAATACTTATAAAAAAAATATTCATACTCAACTAATTAGGACAAAAATATTACTTGATATAGAATGTTATTTGATTTACACATAATTGATCCAGAGTTTCCAGCCACATCCAAAGAAAATTTATCAGACCATTGACCTGAATCAATTTTAACATAAGCTTTTTTATTAGCAAAAAATATCTTTTTTTTAAATGACCACATTAAAGGTTCTGTAGGATTTGATGAATGCTGTAACATGTTTGCCTCATCATCAACAGCCTATAAATAATATAAGATAAGGGATAATGTTTTTTTTTAAAATATATATTAGGTTACTAATAAAATACTAATATAATATTTTGATTTAATACTTTATAAGTAAGAATTTTGCCAGTTTTGTTAATCATCCAAAAAGGACAGTAAAGTGTTTTGACATGTGTTCCTCCTTCATGAAATTCAGTTCGTATGCCAAAATTTATAACATTTGCATTTGTATCAGGTTTATCTTCATTATTTGTGAATGACCAAATAGAAAATTCATCTGGGTGTTCCTCAACAGTACATTTGCAATCCCAATATTTATCTAAATATTTTATCTGTCAAAAAGAATCATTTTTTTTACGATCAAAAGTAAATCAAACTTGAAACTCATAAATTTAAATTTATGCTTACATACAAATGTGTATGGTTTTTTGAAAATCTTTAATTTAAAATATATATAGAGTGATTTACCAAGAATTTTTACCCTCTTGCCTCTGTTATCATTTAATAATTTATTTATTCATACATATATTTTAGGAAATTTTAAGTATATACTCTATTCAAAATAAGATCGTACCCCGGTGGCAACCAGTTTTAATCGGGCGGCGGTGAGAAGCCGTTTCCACTATGGTGTCGCATCAGGCGCTGCTACAGAAACACGCCCATGCGCACAACTTGGCCAACTTTGGGGTACGATATCATTTTGAACAGAGTATAGTTAGAGAGTATAATTTTAAATATTTAGATTTATGCCATTTAAGGAGTGTTATCTGAAAACTTTTTACTTCCTTATGAGTATTTTGTATTTTCCCTATTTTCTTAAATAATAATAATAAATCACTTCAATTAAAATTTCCCAAAAAAATTGTATTGTATTATATATATATATTAATTCATTAGACAAAATAAAATCATTCAAATGAACAAAATATTTATAACTGAGATAATATATCATTGTTTTCAAATAAAAACTAACATACCACTTTTTTGTGCATCAACAAGAAAAGTATGAAAAATTATACTAACAAGACGCACCAATGGGTGACCTAAAACCAAATCAGACATAAATACCTGCAGTGTAAGACAAGAATAGCCAATTTCGACAATTGGTAAGTTTATTTTTTCTCCAGGAGCCAATGTTTTTAATTCGGAATCACCTTGCATTAAACAATCCAAATTTACTGGTAGAGCATTGACTAATATAACTGTAGGATATAAATGAATATTATAGCAATTACTAGACATCAAATATCTATCTGTATGCTCAAAATATATATGTTCCATATTTCCTAATAACTAAAAATAAAATAAAATATTATTAATGATATTTGAAACATTTTAATGATTTACTTTACTTGTATAAAAAATGGATCTCTGTCCTCAACTTGATTTGGTGGACACTGAAGCATTGCACGTAATTTCATAACTGGTTGGATATCTTTCCAAATAAAAGATTTAACACATATTTGATATCTAGAAATGAAAGTATTATTAGAATTGTCATAAACTCTATTCTAGATTAATGTACTTTTCTGGACAAAATAATATTTCTTTGGTTTGCGAATAAATTGAATGGACGGGTAAATTGAATGGTTTGTTAGGTTTTGCTTTACCGATCATTTTCAATTTCCCTTGTTTCTTATAATACAGAAATATGCTTTCATTGAAGTGATTATGAATCTATGTTAATAAAATAGTAGTTATTTAAATAATCAAACCTTATTTCATAAATATAAAATTACTTGTACAACACTTCGCAAAGTTACAACCATGCTGCCATTAATTACTTGAGTGTCAGTTACTAATCCCCATGGTTCATTTACAGTACTTAGTTTATGTTTAATATTAAAATATCTTTTGTCGGCCTTTATTAATGGTAAACTAAATTCTGTAACATTATTATTTTCCTGAATCTGAAAATAAAATTAACGACTAAGATTATGTTCTCAGATTATACTAATTAGAATAATTTATTACAACCTTAATTTTTAAAGATCTTTCAGTTATTTTGCTCTGACGTAAATGATCTGATACCGAATCATCATTTTTAAGACAAAGACTGATCTGCTCGCGATCTTTTAGAACAATATTATCACCAACGTTGTCACTGTTACTTACATTGTATAACTATGAATACAAAAATTCAAACAATTTAAATATTATATATATATATATATATTTTGTCCAATTATTACTTTAAATGGTGTATTTGATATCATGATAGTTATCTCAAATCCAAGATTGTTCTGAACAACATATGGAGCTGCTTCAATTCTTTTTGAAAGTGGGATCTCTGCAGTAATTGCTTCATTAAAAGCTTTACCTAAACTGGTTAAAACTTCTAAAGCAGTTTTTGTCATTGTTATTTCAATAGTTTCCTGAAATTAAAATAAAAAATTAATATTTTATATACCCTCATTATTAGTACATTTATTGAGAAATCATACATATGATATCAAAGAAATTTTCATTGTTGGCTTCCTTTGAAATACTTCTTCTTGAGGACTTAAATTTTGGTCAAAAGTCTCTAACTAAAATATTAATAAAATTTGAATAATTAATAAAAATTATTTAAAGTTAGAATTGATTACCTTCAGCTCAAGTAACCATGGTTTATATTTAGTACCAATAGTAGACTCAACTTCAACAGGCTCAATAAATGGCTCCCAAAGAGCTAATCGACTATTATAATAATTCATTTGCATTGTTAACTCTCCCGCTACAGATAACTAAAAATAATATGTTAAAATGATATCTTATTATTTTTAACTACAAAAGATGAAAAATTTTTATTGTTTTTATTTTCAAATAATTATCAAAATCATTAAATCACAATACATCCATCATAGATTTTTAACCAGTTAAAACTATAAAATAGCAATGGCTAAATTAATCATTTCACTAACAGTATTATTTATTAGCTTACCTTAGAGCTCCAATTATTTACAGAACCATTAAATGTACACTCTGTTAATAACATTGGCATTGTCTTGGTGCCAATTCCTGCTTCAATAGTAAAAACTATTGAAGGAATAGATATTATACAAACTTCACTTTTCTTTAATACAGGTAATAAATTATCTTTGTCAAAATTACTAGCTTCAACACCTAACTCTGAAATATTTCAGTAATATCAGACAATAATTCATTTATAATAACTTTAAATAATACACTTACCAGTTTTTAAAAACCAGAATTCTGAATCATTAAACATAGTTTTATTCCACAAATCTTCATATTTTTGTTCATCATACTTTGGTTCTTCAGATAAATTTTCTTTTTTTTCAGTTAAGCTTTGATTGATACGATTTAACATTTCAATATTGGCTAAGAAAAACAAAATGTTCTAAAAACTATGAAAATTAAATTAAATGCTACATTAGAAAATGATTACCTGGTGTAACTGATATTATCAAAGGAGTCATTGTTACATCAATGTTAAGACAAGTATCATCAGGCGTTGAACCAATAACATTTATGGTGACTGGTCTTAATATCTATTTAGTATAAATATTATATATATATATAAATATAACTTAAAACAATTTATAAAAACACAAAAAATAAATATTAACTTGATTCATAGTATCTTTTCTTCTAATAGGATTATAGCAGCAAGAATATAATTGCAAATCTTTAATTTCTCCATTTATAGTTTGACGAGTTGGAGTAGACATGCGCAGTTTCAATGTGGCTTCAGTCTAGAATTAATTAATGGTGATTATTAAGTTATTAATTTATTTATTGATAATACTATTACATTCATAATAATTGCATTTGTATTGATGTCATCCAAACTTTCAACCAATATAATATCAGGTTTTTCTAACTGTACTTTTATTATAAGTGTTTTATTGTTTTCTTTTTGTTCTATGACATTTGGTTTCTCTTTCTACAACATATTTTAAAAATAAATAATCTTCCAAAATTTAAGTTGTAATAATGTTTATTTTATTTTATTACTACCGTTATATTTTGTTTGGCATTTTTTGTTACTTCATTTATTGCTAAATCTTGATTTTGAGATGGCAATATAAAGAAATTCAACAAGTATTGAATATATTCCACATTAAAAATTAAATTAAAACTAAAAATTTTCAGCTGAACTAGAATATCAATAAGTGTTAGAAAATTAGTGATTTTAAAGGGATTTTTGAATAATAATAATTACCATCCGATCCAGCAAGTGTTTGCTTGTACTTTATGTCAATAGTATTTTTTAAACTTTCATTTTCGAGATCACTCTTCTTTCTTTCCATGTAACGTACTACCTTATTTCCTGGAGATTTATTTACACGTGTATCATCTAGCGTTACATCTAACAAATATAATGTCAAAGCTAATGAAAGATCTGTCTGCATTGATCCATCCACAGTTAATGAGGAAAACATAAATTGTCCCATACTATTATTCTTAATTTGTAAGCCATTCTACAAAAAAATAATAACAATAATAACAAAAATAGTTTTTACAATAAATAATTGTGAACTATTAAGTAATAAATACAAAATATAGTATATAAAGTTATTAATTTAATAATTATAAATCATGATGGCATTAATAGCAACTTAAAGAGTAGTAGGATAAAAATAAGCCACCAAATAGTTAAATATCAATGAACTGTTATGTCTAAAACATCATAACTACATAAACTATATAACAATTAACAATGTTATGAACCAAAATAAAAAAAAATGATTAATTTATAATTGTTACTCATTATTGAAATGTTCAATAATAATAATCATAAGTGTTTTTCATGTGATATAACTATGTAACATGTTAGTAACAAGAGTTCAGTACTTATTTTTTGTTGTGTCTGTAGTAAACCAACATTTTGCAAAGTACCACTGTGCAGTGACCATACCGCTCATCTAAGCTTTAGGTACTTATAACTATAACTCATAAACTAATTGTCCAAAATTTGATTTTAATATATCTAAGTACCCCAAAAAAATATTTTAGTCTGAATAAGAAATTAAAAATACAGCACACTGTTAAAAATGAGAAAAACTTAAAAATTATAGATAAAAAAAAACTAACTTATTTTACAAACTTCAAATTATGTTAAAAAAGTTTTCAAAATATTAATAGTTTTTGAAATAATGAGTGTTCTTCGATAAAAGAATTACCCAGTATTCTGGAAATTCTTATGTTGCGCGGAGAAAGAAAAATATTGTTTGGACTTATTTAGACTATTTTATATAACCTCACTTTACTTTTGTTTAGTTGTAATCTATATAACAAAAATTTGTTTGATTTTGTAAAATTATAATCACTAGTATAATCTAAAATAAAAAACCTATTAAATTCCAATTCTTATAAGAACTACAAAATGACAACTTGTAAATTAGATGACACAAATATCAAAATGTTAAATACATATTATTATAAAAATAGTTTAATTTGTCAATTACCTTGTCAGGACCTTCTTTAAATAGCTCTAGTATAATATTTTTTACAGAAAATTCAAATTTAGCTAATGTTCTAATTTCTTGAGGCTGGGATTTATTTTTTTCAACATCAACAATAACTTTGATTTCTAATAAAAATATAATAAAAATATATGATATTTCAATTTACAAAATTAACTATTAACATCTTCAATATATGCAACTAACCATTTGAATTATTTTGAGATGTGCTCAAATATGGTTGGTTATTTGGAGGAGTCAAGTCATCTTTTCCTTCGCTTAGATTTTCATTTAATACTTTCATTACTAAAATGTAATCAATATGACTAACAGTTACCTATAACAGTTACAATTTGTTAACATTAAACAAATAATTATATTTCAGATATGTAAAAATTATGAATTATACTTTGATGGAGTCAAATTTAGCCACAATATCAAAATCTGGGTGGTCGGTATACCACGCTGATGATAAATTACGTTTTACAATAAGCGAAAATGTAATAGGTTGTAACAATAGACAGTCAAACACAAAATATTTAATAGCATCATTCAATTTTACTCTGAAAATAATATATTAAAAAATATATGTTATACCTATATATTTTAATCTTATAAATAATTATACCTAGATATTTTAAGATTTTGTAAATTTAAACTCAATTGATCAATAACTGCAGGAATATGATCAGTTCCTTTGGGAATAACCAAAAATGAGTTTGTAATAGATAGATATCCAAAATCAAAACATAATGCTTCCAAACTAAAAGAATTTTGCGGTACTATAATGACCGGAGCCTTTAACAAAAATATAAATAAGTTGTTAAAAAAAAGTATTGAAATCACTTATTAAAAAACAGGAAATTAAATACATACTTTCAGATTGATTTTAAGAGCAACGCGAGTAGCAGATTTTACATTCATTTTAGCGGTAGCTACAGCAGCAGCCCCTGCTTCATAAACGGCAGCTTTTCCAGCTTGGAAATGATTTATAAAGCTCTGTAAAAATATAACAGATACATTATGACAAACTACTTTATATAGTTATTTTTATCACACAAGTTAAAATATACATTTTTATTTTTAACAAACTTATTATAGACATAAAAAAAATAAAAGTAAACAATACTTACTAATAACTTAGTCATAAAACGATTTAAAAATACACATTTTATACACCCTGATGAAATTAACATAAAAATTTCTGGTGAATCATAATCAATAAGATATTGTTCGTTATACATTATCATTTGAAATTTCAAAGCTTCATCATTTTCAGCAACATGAATAATCTAAATGTGTATAAGATAAATGGTTTGTGAATCATAATTGCTAAAAGCAAGTATAAAATACTTGTTACTTACGTGTTTATAAATTGTATCTGATGATGGATCAAAAACACTAATATTTTGTAATTTAGCATCAATTTTAATATCTGATTTTTTTATTTCAACACATGACTCAAGTTTAGTTATAAGCATATGAGCTAAATCTTCAGCTTCAGATACAATTATAAGTTGAATTTCGCCTATTTTAGCAACTAATTTCAAATCTTTGACGTCTTTGTCCTCAGTTAATTTTTTATTCACTAAATATATATATTTCATAATAAATAGCAATAGTCAATATATTTTTATTTAATTATGCCATACATACATTGTAAAACTTTGCTTGCAGCAGATTCTTCAAGAATAGTTGACAATGCATTAGAAACTAAATGCATTCTTTTAAGCTTGATAGGTTTTTGAACTTGCAGAGGAGGTTCTGAGATATAATTATACTGTTTTTGCATGTTTGTTATATTAGAACTGACATTATTCATCCAATCAAAAAAGTAAAGCAGTGCATCTCTATTAGCCGTAGCTAATAACTTAGTGAAATTTAATTCAAGTAGTTGCAATACATTATCATTAGTATAAAATTCTGGAGAGTTTTTATCGACCTATAAAAATAGATTTTTTAACATCTAGTTACCTTTTAAATAATTATTAAATATAAAATGTATACTCACTAGAGTATATTTCATAAGTAAGAGGTACTGGTTTTCATCTTCATTTGGTGTATCAACTAAAGGTATAATAGTGTCTTTATAATACTGAGCTAAAAATAGTCTACCCAATTTCAAAGCAATACTTGTATTAAATGATTGCTGTGTTAATGAGAGTTCAAGGGTAAGTAAATTAAAGTCTAATAAAGGACTTAACCAAGAGCCTTTATCGTCATAAGATAATACTTTAATTGATAAGCCTAGAGTTGTAGAAAAACAAAAAAATAGTTATTAAAAATAAACATATAACTAATAATTAAATACCAGCTTAAACTAACAATTAATAATTAATTATATTTTGTGTATTATCTTACGTTTAAGAACTAATTTAACATCTAAAGATGTAAATTGCACATTTACATCAGAAGATTTTTCTGCTTCTTTTCTTTGGCTAGTTAAATTTTTGGTCATATTGAATGAATCAATTTTTTGACGTAATGACATTGCTGAACCAAGTATATCAAAATCCTTAAGAAAAAATAATTTATACATTTATTTAAAAAAAAAAGGTAAAATTGATGTAGTATAAAAATGTTTTACTTTACCATAAAAATGAAAATAATCAGATCTATTAAAATACTTACATGAGGATTATTGTCTGATTCTTGGGCTTTTTTTGGTAAAGGAACACTTAAAAACACTGATAGAGCATCCAAAATTCTATTTTCTGTAATAACAGTAAATAATAAGAATAATAATTATATTATAATATGTAAGAACAAGAAATGGAATAGACCAATATAATGAAAACTACGGGCAGGCCATGTATGGCGGGCCGATGGAAGTATGTTGAAAGGAGCATTGACATATATGATAAGAGGGAAAAGACCAAGGGGAAGACCATGGAAAAGATGGAAGGACAGCGTCAGGGAATTATTAGAAGACATTGGAGTGGACTGGGAACAGGCATATGATATAGAGAGATGGAAGGGAGTAGTGTTGGCAGCCAAGAGTCTAAATGGCTCGTAAAAGCATTAGAAAAAAAAAAAAAAAGGGCGGGTAAGTGTATGTCGCTCTGCTGTACAGTAGGTTACAAGTGAGTCACTGTAATGGATTGTGTTAGATTTTTATCCAATGATATAATATCATTGAATAAGAAAAACGATTCTGAGCGAAGACGGTCAGTCAGTCTATAATATCTTACTAAGTCTAAATGTATTTGATGATATTATTGTGAATAAAGTAATTAATTTTAGTATTATAGGCATTAGTATTTACTATAGTTGGTTAAATTCATTTTTCTCAAAAAAATTATATTTTAAAATGCCATTGCGTGTATATAAAATATAACAATATATTCTAAAAGTTTCATATACCAACAAATAATATTTTTAAATTATATCAAAATAACTAAAATCATTATTCTTGGTTTAAATATGAAATTTTGTCTAAATTTGAAATTAAAATGTCTGTAAAAAATA
The DNA here is from genome assembly GCA_027563435.1 of Nasonovia ribisnigri. Lineage (NCBI taxonomy): Eukaryota > Metazoa > Arthropoda > Insecta > Hemiptera > Aphididae > Nasonovia > Nasonovia ribisnigri. Next base: position 7,648 of record JANEHU010004291.1, on the reverse strand, counting down.
AATGTGTTGATATATTTTTTAGATTTTTTGGTTACAGTATGATTTATTTATGAGAATTTTTGTTTTAAATTTTCAACACTTAGTTATAAAAACTGAACATTTTATAATTTTTTAATTACAATGATTTATAATTTTCGAGATTTTGACAAATTTTGTCAAAATTCGAACTTTAAATGCTTATAAAAAAAAATCGTGCCTATGTATTTTTAAAATTTTTCATCTGATGTTGTAACAATATATAAGAAAGCTTGTATTAAATTTTCAGACTTTTTGGCCCACCAAATAAAATTTTATTGACAATTATAAAAAAAAAAACTAAAAAAATTGAAAACTAAAAATGTCTGTAAACAGCTCAAAACAAATCAAAATATTTTCAAAATTGAATGGTGTATAGAAAATGAGAATATAAACATTTAGTGAAATTTTCATGCATCTACAATTATTCGTTTTTGAATTACAACCAAATAAGAAAAACGCTACATGAGAAATCGAGTGAATATCCTATGTTGTAAAATTATGAACTTAAAACACTCATAAAAATTTATTTTTAATTGCTTTTAGATATTTTATTTTTGATAAAAGTAGAAAAACTTACGTTAAATCTTGTGTTAAAATTTAAAACCTTAGATTTAAAAAAAAAAATTTTTATGAATTTTTAACTCTAAATAATTTTCAAATTTTCGTCATTTTTACGTATTTTGTCAAAATTTCAACTTTGAATGCTTAGAAAAAAAAATTGTGACTACAGATTTTTAATATTTTTCATGTGCCTTTGAAACAATATATTAGGAGCATTCTATTAAATTTTCAAGAATTTTTAACGAATAAATAAAATGTTATTGATTTTTTAAAAAAAAAAAACCAAAAAGATTGGAAATTTAAAATGTCTGTAAACAGCTCAAAATAAGTCAAAATATTTTGAAAACGGTATGGTATATAGAAACTGCTTATATAAACATTCAGTAAAAATTTCATGTATTTACCGTCATTTTTTTTAGACTTACACCAAAAACCAAAATCGATTTTATCGAAAATCAATGTTGCGTAAAAATTCCCGTTTTTTCCTTAATTTTCCATTTGTTTTTCACGGTACTTTTGAAAACTACTGGAAAATGTTTACTTTTGACCCCCCAAAGTACCAACTAGATTCACTTTCCTATCAGAAAAGGTACTATTGAAGAAAATCTAAGCACTTTTACTGTCCCAAAACGTGATGACAGACACAAAAAAAAATAAAAAAAAAAACACACATCATTGTAAAACCAATACATTCATCGCTCCGCTCAGAATCTAAAAAAAACTAAGTTTTTAACATAAGGTATCATAAACCAAAATCATTATAACAGAGAATCAATATACAATACACCTTTTATACCAAATGGCTAATTGAAATATTTACCAAGGATTTTAAAAGTATGAATTATTTTAATGACTTAGCTGTTTTTTTTTCAAAATCGATGTCTCATTTAAAAAATAATAATAATACATAGTAGTAAAAAAAGTATTATAAACGTTTAGGTATGTGATACGAATAATAATTATATGGGAAAAAAAAATAAAATGTATTCAGTTTTTATAATTTATTTTTTCAAACCTTTTTTTTAATTCAGAAAGTTGGTAAACTAAAATATTTTATTATTATTATCATGTTTCATCATAATGTATATTATATAGCTAAAAAACATAGTTTTTAAATAGTCATAATTATCATAAAAAATGTTAGCTTATATAAAATCTTTTTTTTTTTTTAATTAATAGACTTTTGAAAAAAATCTTTCTATAATATATTTGAATAGTATGTATTAGCTCTAATAGTAAAACATTTTCAGACAATGAATTCATACAACTATATTTTAAATCAAATTCAATATTATAAAAACATGATTGAATCTTACACAGAATCAGATTTAAAAAGTCATGTTGATAGAAGATGGAAACTAAAACAGAATAAAAAAAATGTTAAAAAAATAAAATATGAATTGTTTTTAATTAGAATAAGTACTTCTCCAAATAAAATTAATGTTAATGAGTTAAAAGATAAATTGCTTTTTTTAAAAGAAGAAAAAGAAAAAAATTCTTAGATTTTATGGGTCTATCTGTACAGACTACTGGAAATGTTTAAATAATTTTCATATGCACATTGAATCGTTAAATGAACAGTTACAGAACTTATGTACAGTCGATTAAAATCAAAGCCAAATTTTTTAAAAAAAAGTGTTTATATAGTATTATGCATATGTTTAAATATTAATTAGTAATTACATTTATATCATTTAATAATAGGTTATATATATATATATATATAGTTATCCACATGTATTTTATCGTAATTGTTATATTTTTTCATCTAATATTATATTTATACATTTTTTTTATCTAATTAAATGAACTATCTGTTTTTTTTAAAAATCCAGCTTTTTATACGCTTTATGAAATAAATTATTATTTTTAATGACGGTACACATTATTTTATTACTACCAGTTAGTATACAAGTGTTATGCATTTTACAGATTTTTAAAAAAAAAAAAACAAAAAAAAATGGAATCAAAATTATTTATCATCAACGAAATTAAGAAAATTAAGCGACAATCACTAGACAACGAGAGAGCACAAGATATAGAAGAAAAAGAATTTCTCAAAAAAATTAAAACTATTAATATAAAAATAAAAAAAGCTTGTCTGAAAGAAACGAGAAACAAATTAATTAAAGAAAAAAATGAAATTATAGATAATCATAAGCATTTTGAATATATTAGTTACAAATGTAATCAAAGTATTTTAGAAGGATTTTCACGATTATACAATCAACATCGACAAATAAAAAATAATTAATTATAATTTCCTTTTTTTCTTTAATTAATTTGTTTCTCGTTTCTTTTCAACAAGCTTTTTTTTTATTATAATATTAATATTTATTATTATATTTTACTTATATATTATTAAAAAATAAATGATAACCTATTTTAACATTATGTGTATTACATATCTCTTTTTTTAATTATTATTTTCACAGCCAACATTATGAAAAGACAGACGGTAAGAAAATGTCAACGAACGATTCCAACTGATAAAGAGTTATTCGAAATTGAACGATTTAAGAAATGTTCGAAAACTTTCATTATAAGGAATACATTAGATTTCATAGATTATACGTCTTTTTTCAACTATATTTCGGATAAAATAATCTCAAAGTTAAAACAATCATGTATACAAACATCTATAAAATTTAATTTACATGTAGATAGTGTTTACGAAAGAATTATCACACAAGAAGTACAAGATATAGCGTTCAAAACTTCTAATATTCTTGTGTGTAGTTCATCTGATTTTAATAAATTATTAAATGGAATGTTTGATAAATTATTACGGGAAGAAACTGATTTTACGCAAAAAGGTTCTGGATGGACGCTTAAGAGAATTGAGACCTTACAATTAAGAATTAATATAGTGAATCCTCTTAAAGGATGAACGTATTTAGATTTACCTATATATATATCAAAGATAAAAGAGCGATTATAAATGTAAAAAATAGCAATAATAAATGTTTTAAATATTCAATACTATCTAAGTTCGATAATCGCTCAAACAAAACTTATTTTAATAAAAAATATTTTAAAATGTTAGAAATAAAAAGTGGATTAGATTTCAAATGTATTGATTTTCTGACGCCAATCAATCAAATTAACAAATTTGAACGTTTAAACAATATCTCAATTAATATTTATAGTGTAAATGATAAAAAAACAGTTTTCCCCTTATGAATATCGAAAGAAGTAATCATTTTGATCTATTTTTGTATAATAATGATGAAACATCACATTATTGTTATATTAATAATTTTTCAAGATTGATACTGAGGAAAAAAAAGCAAAAGGTGTAAAGAAATATATCATTAAAAATCATATGCAATTCGATAATTATATGTATATACTGAACGCTTTTATAAATCATTTAACTGTTGAGAATAAACAGACTCATAGAAACATGAATTTTATTCAATCGAATAAGCATGTTGTTCATTCGAAAACAATGAACAAAGTTGTTCTAAGTGCAAACGATGATAAACGCTTTATAATGAATGATGGGATAAACACTTTAGCTTATGGTTACTATAAACTGAAAAAATTACTCAATTAAAAAAAACTTAAGACTTAACAAACTGATATATATATATATAAAAGCGTTATCTAGTGATACAATAACATTTTAAATTTCACTGATTAATTTTCTGCTAGATGACGCTTTTTCTTTTTGTTTATATCGATTACGGCTACATTAAGTTTTTTAAAAAAACAGATTATAGAGTACCAGGAGAACATATGAAATAATTAATTCAACTCGATAAATAAACTTATACTTCATTTTGTCATAAAATTAATATACATAAAAATCATTATTTAAAAAATATCTGATGATGTTATCCATGAATTTTGACTGGAATCAAAACCTAACCATTTGACGAACATTTTATTTCCATTTTTTTTTATAATACGTTCAACGAGAAAGGCGTTAGGAAAATCAGTTAATTTAATTTCTTGTTCATAAAAACCACCTAGTATTATAATATTACCTGATCCATCCTTTAGCTGATAAGTTACTGGACTCGTTTGTAAAACTTTTGAAACTGTAAATATTTCCGTTGTCCAATTTGGTGTATATCCTTTACTAAATATATGTTTATACTTAGATATTCTTACTTTATCATTAATTTTAAATTTTGGTTTATATTATAATGTTCTGTTATTTATATATGTATCAAATTTAATTATGTTTGTATTCATACGAGCTTCACTTGGAGTGCATTTGATTGTTCTATGTTTTGTATTATTATAGTTTTGAATAATTTTTGATATTGTATTATACCAATTCCATGTACCGGTTGCAGTAAAATGTTTATATATATTATTTTTAAGAGTTTGTATAACACGTTCACCAATTGAACACTTTATAACACTGTATGAACTATAATGTCTAATTTTATATTTTCTCATTAAATCTTGAAAATGAATATTATAAAATTCTGTACCATTATCTGTCTGTAACAATTTTGGATTAGCTTTCTTTAATATATTGGACATACCTTTTGTACATTCTTTCCCTGATTTATTTTTCAGTGCTTCTACCCATACATATTTCGAATATGTGTCTATAACAACTAATATAAATTTAAAACCATAATTTTTTTTAGAATGAGATTGCATATCCATTAAATCAGCTTGCCAGAGGTCATCAATAAACCGTGTTATCACACTACGTCTAGGAAATATTTTTCTCGCTGGTCGATGTAGTTCATTAGCTATACACTCTAAGGTTGACATTATTCTATAATATTTCTCTCACGCAATTCTTCTAAAATAGATATAATTTCGTTATTAATACCAGCATTTTGTGATGATGTTAAAAGATATAATCTAGTTACTAGCTCATTCGGATCGTCATAATAAACTAATTGTGTTTGAGGTATTACATCTTTATATAAACCAGTACCTTTTTTAGATTGCGATGCTGAAGTAAAACTAAACATCTTTTCAACGGTAGGATCTGAAGTCATAGAACTGTTTGCTGCTGGATGAAATTCAAATGGTTCATTTACCACAGTTGTATTATTATGGATATTACTACGTTTAGCGTTCGAACTAGATATATGCTCGTTAAATGGTACCAAGTTCATTCGAGGAGTTTTAGTGTTATTAATTTTAGATATTTCTTCGTTTAACTGTTTTTCTTCATATTTCATACGGTCATACAAAGGTTTTACAACAGTCGCCCATTTATGATATTTTGAGGTTTTAGGTTTCCCGTCTTCTTTCAAACGAACTCCAGAAGTTTTCAAAATTTGATAATAAGATTCTATATCTTCTATAGTTGCATTTTTCGGTTCCTTCTCACATAATAAAGACCATAGACCTATAGTCCATGGATAGTATGCATTAAGCAATTGTAAGTTACCGTGACTAAAAGTTATAGAGTGTTTTCCTATTTTATATGGTATCACTGGCTTTATCATAATGTAAACCATAGGATTTATCATATCGTTTTGATATAGGACGTTTATGTTTCAGGCTATCAGTATTGTGCTTCTGGTACAAAAGTAAAAGAAAGACTAGATCGTGGTGATAAAGGAATAAACCCATTGGATACTGCTTGTCGTGATCATGATATTGTGTATGCAGCGAGTAAAAATTTAGACGATAGACATAAAGCTGACAAATCGTTAGAAAATCGTGCTTGGGAAATATTTAAGTCAAAAGATACTCCTAGGAAAGAGAAATTTGTTGCATACGCGGTAACAAACGCTATGAAAGCTAAAAGAAAAATAGGTATGGGTTTAAAAGGGAAGTGGAAACGTACTATGAAAAAAAATGGTATACTAGCGGCGAAGAAAAAAATAACCTTAAAGAAAAAGAATAGTGGTAAAAGACTGATTTTAGCACCAGGGCAGTCTGGAGGCGTAATTCCCTTAATACCTATATTTGCAGGTTTGTCAGCACTTGGTAGTTTGATGTCTGGAGGTGCTAGTGTGTATAATGCGATTCAGAATTCGAAAAGAAAAAAAGGTAGCGGCTTATATTTAAAAACAATGTGTTAAGAAAAAAAAAACTGATGATCACGCTACCTGACAGACCACTTTCGTCTCAAGATATTATAAAATATGTTAGTAAGTTGAAAATCAATCATTTCCGTGGAGTCTTTTCACGTGATAACTTACCTAATAAACCACATGCAATTGAATGTGGTGTATTAAACTTAGACATATCTTCAGGTGACGGAAGTCATTGGGTGGCGTTTTATAAAAATAATGATAAAGTTGTATATTTTGATAGCTTTGGTGATTTACCTCCACCAATTGAATTACAACAATATTTTAAACAGTTTAATATACTATACAACTATTCTAATTATCAAAATTTCAATACATTTAACTGCGGTCATTTATGTTTTGAATTTTTACAATGTATGAATCAGTTACATTAAGTTTGGCTGGAAATACAACTATATTATTAACAAATTATTTTCCGTCTCTAAACGTTTACAAGGATTTGAAACATAATTAGCTCTATAAAAGTAATGTGTAATATAGCATATGGGCCATTCAATAACCAACTCCAAAGTCATTCAATCTCCGTTAAACCTTATATATATTACAGATTAAACAAAACAGGTATTGATTCAATAACCTGTTCAGTTAGTTAATTAAAACAATAATCCGATTGATAATTTTAACGAGTCATTGATAGTTGTTCTGTATATTAAATTATATCTCAGATTTACAATGCATGAGTCAGTTACTTTAAGTTTGACAGGAAATACTACTACATTATCTACAAATTATTTTCCATCTAAAAACCTTTATGAGGACTCGGAAATAGCTTTGTTATGCTTGCAGACATTTAATTTATTTCCGAATATTAACGAAAATAATAATAAATTAGCTATAGAAGTAGTTGACTATAGGTAATAATAATAAAAATAAAAATTTTTTGATGTGTTATATTAGACTGGAAGAGGAATGTTATGAAATTGAAGATATTAAGAATCGAGTTATTGAACAAATAGATTACTATAATAAAAAATTCAATGCCGAGTTAACATTTGACATTTCAGTTGATCCTAATGATTTCAGATCATATATAAAATGTAATGGGA
>JANEHU010004290.1:0-14375 GCA_027563435.1 Nasonovia ribisnigri | reverse complement strand
TAAGAATTAATATAGTGAATCCTCTTAAAGGATGAACGTATTTAGATTTACCTATATATATATCAAAGATAAAAGAGCGATTATAAATGTAAAAAATAGCAATAATAAATGTTTTAAATATTCAATACTATCTAAGTTCGATAATCGCTCAAACAAAACTTATTTTAATAAAAAATATTTTAAAATGTTAGAAATAAAAAGTGGATTAGATTTCAAATGTATTGATTTTCTGACGCCAATCAATCAAATTAACAAATTTGAACGTTTAAACAATATCTCAATTAATATTTATAGTGTAAATGATAAAAAAACAGTTTTCCCCTTATGAATATGCAATATCGAAAGAAGTAATCATTTTGATCTATTTTTGTATAATAATGATGAAACATCACATTATTGTTATATTAATAATTTTTCAAGATTGATACTGAGGAAAAAAAAGCAAAAGGTGTAAAGAAATATATCATTAAAAATCATATGCAATTCGATAATTATATGTATATACTGAACGCTTTTATAAATCATTTAACTGTTGAGAATAAACAGACTCATAGAAACATGAATTTTATTCAATCGAATAAGCATGTTGTTCATTCGAAAACAATGAACAAAGTTGTTCTAAGTGCAAACGATGATAAACGCTTTATAATGAATGATGGGATAAACACTTTAGCTTATGGTTACTATAAACTGAAAAAATTACTCAATTAAAAAAAACTTAAGACTTAACAAACTGATATATATATATAAAAGCGTTATCTAGTGATACAATAACATTTTAAATTTCACTGATTAATTTTCTGCTAGATGACGCTTTTTCTTTTTGTTTATATCGATTACGGCTACATTAAGTTTTTTAAAAAAACAGATTATAGAGTACCAGGAGAACATATGAAATAATTAATTCAACTCGATAAATAAACTTATACTTTATTTTGTCATAAAATTAATATACATAAAAATCATTATTTAAAAAATATCTGATGATGTTATCCATGAATTTTGACTGGAATCAAAACCTAACCATTTGACGAACATTTTATTTCCATTTTTTTTTATAATACGTTCAACGAGAAAGGCGTTAGGAAAATCAGTTAATTAAATTTCTTGTTCATAAAAACCACCTAGTATTATATTACCTGATCCATCCTTTAGCTGATAAGTTACTGGACTCGTTTGTAAAACTTTTGAAACTGTAAATATTTCCGTTGTCCAATTTGGTGTATATCCTTTACTAAATATATGTTTATACTTAGATATTCTTACTTTATCATTAATTTTAAATTTTGGTTTATATTATAATGTTCTGTTATTTATATATGTATCAAATTTAATTATGTTTGTATTCATACGAGCTTCACTTGGAGTGCATTTGATTGTTCTATGTTTTGTATTATTATAGTTTTGAATAATTTTTGATATTGTATTATACCAATTCCATGTACCTGTTGCAGTAAAATGTTTATATATATTATTTTTAAGAGTTTGTATAACACGTTCACCAATTGAACACTTTATAACACTGTATGAACTATAATGTCTAATTTTATATTTTCTCATTAAATCTTGAAAATGAATATTATAAAATTCTGTACCATTATCTGTCTGTAACAATTTTGGATTAGCTTTCTTTAATATATTGGACATACCTTTTGTACATTCTTTCCCTGATTTATTTTTCAGTGCTTCTACCCATACATATTTCGAATATGTGTCTATAACAACTAATATAAATTTAAAACCATAATTTTTTTTAGAATGAGATTGCATATCCATTAAATCAGCTTGCCAGAGGTCATCAATAAACCGTGTTATCACACTACGTCTAGGAAATATTTTTCTCGCTGGTCGATGTAGTTCATTAGCTATACACTCTAAGGTTGACATTATTCTATAATATTTCTCTCACGCAATTCTTCTAAAATAGATATAATTTCGTTATTAATACCAGCATTTTGTGATGATGTTAAAAGATATAATCTAGTTACTAGCTCATTCGGATCGTCATAATAAACTAATTGTGTTTGAGGTATTACATCTTTATATAAACCAGTACCTTTTTTAGATTGCGATGCTGAAGTAAAACTAAACATCTTTTCAACGGTAGGATCTGAAGTCATAGAACTGTTTGCTGCTGGATGAAATTCAAATGGTTCATTTACCACAGTTGTATTATTATGGATATTACTACGTTTAGCGTTCGAACTAGATATATGCTCGTTAAATGGTACCAAGTTCATTCGAGGAGTTTTAGTGTTATTAATTTTAGATATTTCTTCGTTTAACTGTTTTTCTTCATATTTCATACGGTCATACAAAGGTTTTACAACAGTCGCCCATTTATGATATTTTGAGGTTTTAGGTTTCCCGTCTTCTTTCAAATGAACTCCAGAAGTTTTCAAAATTTGATAATAAGATTCTATATCTTCTATAGTTGCATTTTTCGGTTCCTTCTCACATAATAAAGACCATAGACCTATAGTCCATGGATAGTATGCATTAAGCAATTGTAAGTTACCGTGACTAAAAGTTATAGAGTGTTTTCCTATTTTATATGTATCACTGGCTTTATCATAATGTAAACCATAGGATTTATCATATCGTTTTGATATAGGACGTTTATGTTTCAGGCTATCAGTATTGTGGTCCTGGTACAAAAGTAAAAGAAAGACTAGATCGTGGTGATAAAGGAATAAACCCATTGGATACTGCTTGTCGTGATCATGATATTGTGTATGCAGCGAGTAAAAATTTAGACGATAGACATAAAGCTGACAAATCGTTAGAAAATCGTGCTTGGGAAATATTTAAGTCAAAAGATACTCCTAGGAAAGAGAAATTTGTTGCATACGCGGTAACAAACGCTATGAAAGCTAAAAGAAAAATAGGTATGGGTTTAAAAGGGAAGTGGAAACGTACTATGAAAAAAAATGGTATACTAGCGGCGAAGAAAAAAATAACCTTAAAGAAAAAGAATAGTGGTAAAAGACTGATTTTAGCACCAGGGCAGTCTGGAGGCGTAATTCCCTTAATACCTATATTTGCAGGTTTGTCAGCACTTGGTAGTTTGATGTCTGGAGGTGCTAGTGTGTATAATGCGATTCAGAATTCGAAAAGAAAAAAGGTAGCGGCTTATATTTAAAAAACAATGTGTTAAGAAAAAAAAACTGATGATCACGCTACCTGACAGACCACTTTCGTCTCAAGATATTATAAAATATGTTAGTAAGTTGAAAATCAATCATTTCCGTGGAGTCTTTTCACGTGATAACTTACCTAATAAACCACATGCAATTGAATGTGGTGTATTAAACTTAGACATATCTTCAGGTGACGGAAGTCATTGGGTGGCGTTTTATAAAAATAATGATAAAGTTGTATATTTTGATAGCTTTGGTGATTTACCTCCACCAATTGAATTACAACAATATTTTAAACAGTTTAATATACTATACAACTATTCTAATTATCAAAATTTCAATACATTTAACTGCGGTCATTTATGTTTTGAATTTTTACAATGTATGAATCAGTTACATTAAGTTTGGCTGGAAATACAACTATATTATTAACAAATTATTTTCCGTCTCTAAACGTTTACAAGGATTTGAAACATAATTAGCTCTATAAAAGTAATGTGTAATATAGCATATGGGCCATTCAATAACCAACTCCAAAGTCATTCAATCTCCGTTAAACCTTATATATATTACAGATTAAACAAAACAGGTATTGATTCAATAACCTGTTCAGTTAGTTAATTAAAACAATAATCCGATTGATAATTTTAACGAGTCATTGATAGTTGTTCTGTATATTAAATTATATCTCAGATTTACAATGCATGAGTCAGTTACTTTAAGTTTGACAGGAAATACTACTACATTATCTACAAATTATTTTCCATCTAAAAACCTTTATGAGGACTCGGAAATAGCTTTGTTATGCTTGCAGACATTTAATTTATTTCCGAATATTAACGAAAATAATAATAAATTAGCTATAGAAGTAGTTGACTATAGGTAATAATAATAAAAATAAAAATTTTTTGATGTGTTATATTAGACTGGAAGAGGAATGTTATGAAATTGAAGATATTAAGAATCGAGTTATTGAACAAATAGATTACTATAATAAAAAATTCAATGCCGAGTTAACATTTGACATTTCAGTTGATCCTAATGATTTCAGATCATATATAAAATGTAATGGGATACTACACTTTGAGATTTTACATAGTATAGCACCTGTATTAGGTTCTGAAAAACGAGAATATGAACCAGAGTTCGAAATTCGTCGATCGGAAAAAGCTGTAAATTTAAACACAATTAATTCTATAAAAGTAATGTGTAATATAGCTCAAGGATCATTCAACAACCATCTTCAAAGTCATTCGATTTACGAGTTTTTCCCGAGTGCAAAGAGAGGATCTAAAGTAATTCAGTCACCATCAAATTTAATATATTACAAATTGAATACGACACATATTGACTCGATAACCGTTCAGCTGGTTGACCAAGATCATAATTTGATTGATAATTTTGGTGAGACATTAACAATCGTGTTGCATATTAAACGTTACGGGTCTTGAGATGGGATTGAAATTCAATATAAGCCCACTACTTCGGATTAGTTCAACTAGTCATACGACTAAAGTGATACCGGTAACATCAAATAAAGTAAAAAAATTGACGAACAAAAATAAAAAACTTTTACAAGCTCTGGGTTATCAATTAAAGCATAATGCCTGAAAGTGATATTTTAGATATAACTACACAGTACGAAACAGATTCTAAAATTACGAAAATTGAATATCATTCATACACACCGTATACAACATAATTTAATAATAATGACGAAATACGTATATCGATCCAGCAAACGGATGTTTATCCATATTTACACGAAAGCTTTATTTTTTTAGAAGGAACAATTACGGAAGCTGATAAAGTGAAACTGTCTAATAATTTTTTCAATTTATATTTTAGTTTGGTAGGATGAAAAAAAGTGTTTTGTCATGTATACGGTAAATATTTACGAGTAAGGGGCAAAACCGATTTTGAGTGTACAATCTCCCTGTAATTTTAAAATACGGTTAGGTTAGGTCCGGTGACATCATTTCTGATGTCTTTGGCTCCTCAAATCAGAAAAATGACAGAAGACCAGCAAAATCAAGTTTATATTGAAATGATACAAATAGTTCAAAAAGTAAAAACTTCTAAAAATTCTGATCAAATTCAACCACAGTCCATTCCTTCTTCAATTAACAATAGTACTTTTCAACCCTTGCAATATTCATATAATAATAGTAACTCATACCCGACATACCCGTTCAATTTCCACCTACCAACAACTTCATACATTTCAAGTGCCTCTCCAACACCTTCTACAAATACAAATATGCCCATAAACTATGAACTTCGGTAATTGAAATATAATTAGATTCAGACATGAGGGTACACCATTGTTCCAAATTTAATGTAATTATTTTTTTCGTTAACTTGCACTCTAATAACACTATAATCGAAATTTGTTTGTTAATTAATAGTCAGACTGTAACACTTTTCTTTCCAAATGGCCGTACGTCGAAAACCGATTTTGATACAATTATCGGTGGACTCATCATAACGAATTAAAGTATCTTGATGGTTATGTTTTATTTTTTTTTTAAATGCTTAAAAAATCTTTTAAACTATAAACGTAATTATTTTTTTTTTTTTAAAAAACGTGATATAATATAACCGTCGGGAACCAAACTTTAAACTGAGATTATTTTCCTTTACATACATATTATATACTAAACCTGATGGATAAAAAAATAAACTGCAAAAAATAAAAAAAATGTGAACGTACAGCATAGTCGGCTACTGCATGTAGTGGAGTGGAGAATTACATATACTTACTATTACCTGCTACCTGAAAACATTTAAATTAACATCACACGCTCTAACCCACTAGGCTATACGTTCACGAGATATTAAATCAAATATTAGTACATATAAGTAGTTTTGGAAATCAATATTTCTTTTTTATTTATTATAACATAAAAAAACATGAATTAGCAAACGGTATCATATGACCCAGTTTCACAATTACAAATATTTTCGGTTTTACAATATTTACTTAATACGTTTTGAACAAACTGATTACCCTTCATTAATAACACATATCAACATCTTGGGCTGAATCTGCAATGTTCAATCCATGGATCGTCCAGCCTTTCCCAATTATGAAGAATAATTCCACAGCAAAAGCATTCAACGATGTCTTCCACTCCTGAATATTTTAAACCGCATTCAGATAATGAATATTTATTTTGTGTAGTATTTGATGGGAATAATTTGAATGTTTTAAATCTTGATGAAAATGAAGAAAATTCTGGATGAACCATGGTAGGATTACTTTGTATACGGTAAACTAATGTTTGAAAATCGTTTGTACATTTTAGTAAATTCATTTTATTTGAAATTAAAATAATAACTTATAAAACACTTTAATGAGAGAAAATGAAACACAACTTGAATAAACGACGGATCATAAGTGACTGAATATAAAAAAAATTTCAGTTTTATAACTTAAACTTATAAATATTTATTAATTAAAATATATATATAACAGTCTAACCAACATAATCAAAAAAAAAAAAAATATATAAATTCGGTTAACATTATTTCAGTTTGGTAGGATGAAAAAAAGTGTTTTGTCATGTATACGGTAAATATTTACGAGTAAGGGGCAAAACCGATTTTGAGTGTACAATCTCCCTGTAATTTTAAAATACGGTAAATATTTTGTGCAAGGGAGGAATTCGTGGATAAAAAATTTGAAATCTCCCCGTAAAATTCTATACGGTAACATTTTTTGTGTGAGGGGCAAATAAGTGGACAACGAGTGTGTAATCTCCCCGTGGTTTGTGTTACGGTAAAATCAGTGTGCTCGAGCGAGACATTCTCCCTTGAACTTAGCGAAATTATCGCGGTGAAAAAAAAAGCTAGCTGTGAACATACAAATATATACTACTTATACTACACTAGTCAATGAATATTGCTTTTATCATATTATAGTCAATTCACGCACACACGTATATTAGTTGTTTTTTTTTTTTTTTATTATTTCTACTTCATAGTGTGAAAGCGCATTCAGTGTTATATATTATTATTATTTATATTAGCACTGAACGCTAGTAACGCCAACAAATGTCTTGAATAACTAAGGTATGAATGTATTGAAAGGAATTATTTCTAAGGGGTTGTCAGGATGACTAATACTAAAATAAATAAATAGGAACTCAGGTATCACGATTGATTTATTGATTGCACACAAAGTTAACGTCGCCGGAGCGAAAAGTGGTTTTACACAACTTAAATACAAAAGAACGGTAAACGGCAGTTCGACCGTGAGCACATACGTCGTGCTCAGCGGTATCGGCGAAACAGAAAGCGATACGGCGGCGGAGACTGTGCCGACGGTTCGACCGGACAGTGTTGCCTAACCGCTCAAAAAAAAGATCGCTAACAGTATGATATATTGATATGGTAGTTTGAGGTATAATTTTTTATGATTATAAATATATTAAATATGTGTGGAATAGGTGTAGATAGGAGGGATATAGGTGGGAGGGGGGATGGCTGGGCATGGCATGTGATGGATGCTAGAGGAGGGAGCTCGGCCGAGCACGCTCGCGATAGCAAAGGTGGCATGTATTAGGTATCGAAGGGAGGGGGGGTATATGTATAATGAGGTATTATAATTAACATGTCTTTTTATTTCACTAGTACCTTTACTAATATAATCGATTTATTATTAAAGTATAATTTTCAAGTTGCAGGTAATGGATGTATAGCTATTATATGATGACTATATTTTTAGTGATAGCCATTGATGAGAGGGAAGAGGAATGGTAGGCATGGTACACGCATTAGGTATTGATGGGTGTGGAGGGGGGTATGGTATGGTATGATGTACATGGTTGTGTATGTACTTGATAGTAGTCGTGCGGATAGGTTAGGAAGATTAGGGGGGGGGGGACACGGACAGACATTTTCGGGAATTGCCGGGCATGGTCGAGCACGTATGCGAATTATAGGCTGAGCGGGGTAGTCGGATTCATCGGATTTACATGTGAAAGATGGGAGGGGGTGGATCCGGTCGGTTACGTACGTGATGTTAGGTGGGATAGATATCCATGCGATAGATGTGAGGAGGGGAGGAGGTGAAGGTATGTATGTTATAGATATGGATGTGATGGGAGTGGCACGGCACGGCAGGGCACGTTCGTGATATTATAGAGCTATAGGCTGGACGGGTATGCAGGGCTGTGAGTGATATGCGTTGATGGTAGGGAAGGAGGTACGGTCGGGTACGTAAGTGATAGACGTCGATGGGAGGGGAAGGGGTAAGGATAAGAGGGGGAGGGGTAAGGTCGTGTACGTAAGTGATAGACATGGATGAGAGGGGTGGAGCGGGGTAGGTCGGGCACGTTCGTGATAGAAATCAATGGGATGGGGAGGGGAAATGATAAGAGGGGGATGGGTAAGGATGGATGGAGGGGAGGGTGGGGTAGGGCTGGTCAGGGTACGGCCGGGCATGTATGGTCTGATTATTAAATATATTTTATTTTATTTTATTTACAAATATATTATATAACAGTATAGACGTTGGGGGGGGCATATACATTGATATGAGGGGGAGGGTGAGGCCGGGAATAGATAAGATGGGGAAGGCCGGGCATGGATAGGAAGGGGGCAAGGACGGGTATGGATATGAGCGGGGATGCCGGGTATAGAAAGGATGGGGAAGGCCGGTCATGGATAGGAGGGGTACGGTTCGGCACGTCCGTGATATCATAGCACTATAGGGCGGGCGGGGTAATGGGATTTGTGGGATTTGCGGGGGATACAGAAGGAACTAAAACACTTGTAAATTGTACTTATCTCATACTAAAGTTTCTTTTATAAGCATATAGATTTAAAAGTTTTGTGTATTATTATTTATTTCGTACATATAGTTACTGAATACTTGTTTTATATAAGTTTTATCATGTTGAACAATGTACGATATAGGTACCTTCATTATCGGATATCGTTTGTTCGCCTAATTATCGAATAAGAACGATCGCAGTGTGATTGTATCAGACATTCGTAACATGCGTACCGTTACACTACATAATATTTTCGTCTGTATTTTCTTTAGTTTAGTTGTTTTAATCAGTATAAGTAACAAAAATGTAGTTTACGACAAGCAATAAGGAACAAACGGTTGTAGACAATGGACTTATGTATATATTGGCTTATACTTTTTCTCAAAATGTTGAACAGTGGCCATGTTCAAAATAAAAATGTAGGCACAACCGAAATCTTTATTCAAGATAGAAAAATTATTAAGATACATGGTATGTTGCAAACATTAATTTTATTTTTATAAAATATGTAAAATATAATTAATATTAAATAACATTAACAAACCTATAAAAAATTAACTGTTTTCGCAATATTCAATTTTTATTTTATACTATATTTTCGTATGACTATACGTATAATATTATAGATGCATATAATCACGAACAATGTACAACTATTGTAAAACAAGATATAACTGCAGCATGTAAGCATGTGACATTCAAAGACATAAGTACTTATACGTAAACCCTAGTTTTGACGACTAGATGGTTTTGTAAACATCGGCTTTACATCATTCCGCGGTGTGGGTGGGACACTCGCAGTCCGAGGCATATTTCTGGCTTTGTAATTCTTATCCCAATCTGACTGACATTTGTCTAACGCTTTCTGAAGGTCCTGTAATGATGGCTTGTGTTTTTTCGAAGAAGATGACATGTTGGTAGTCTAAAACAAAACAATGAGATAATAACAATATTATTTATTTCTATATGAAACTTCAACATAATGAGGAAAAAATATTAATATTATTGATGTACCTATACATTAATACAATATGAATATTTTTTCGTGATTTTATTGGAATACTAATTGTTTCTATTGCATAACGGGAATAACATTAAAAAATCATTCGATACTCGCAGAAATTATATTATTTGTATAATACACTTAAAATAAAATAAAGAATTTATAATAAAGAATTTTTTTGAAACAAAATATTTGTTAAATTTAGTGGTATAAATCAAGTTCAGCGCCCACGAGAATTTTTCAATTTATTTTTTCGAAAACCTATGTATTACAAACAGTTGAGAACGATGGTACAAAAATTAATTGCCGAAAATCATTAGTTTTTATGGAATAGCCTTACGAAGTTCACGATTTTCGATGTTTAAAGCACGAGAAAAACGCTTGTATTTTAACTTGCTTATAAAGAACTTTTTTGAAACCTAGCGGTAAATAAACGTTTTAAAAATTATGATGCAAAAATAGTTCTGAAAACCACCTATGGGTATAACTTTAAAATAAGACTAACCGCCAAATTCAGTCTTGACCGAGGTTTGCAGCATGCTTAATTACATAGGTACATTCTGAATTGGTTCCTAAGAATTTACTATTAAACTAGCTCTCTGACTTTTTATTTCAAATAAAATATTTATAAGTATTTATTTTTTTCTTAAAATATTATTAATAGTTTAAAGTTAGATGTTATTTCCTAGAGTAGTTGACGTCAACCCAGATAAATAGTTTTTCATCTAGATAAAGATGAAGATAATATACCAAAAATCTATTTATATAAACATAAAATAAACTTAACTTAATTTACCTATATAATAGATAAAAGATAATCATAATTAATTTACGTAGTTTTATATCTGAATAAAATTATAGGTACATGGCTGTTGTGGACTTGTGGTCATCAAATATAAAAACAAAATTAAAGTAGAGTGTAGAAAAAAAGACTACTGAGGTACCATTGGTAGGTACAATAAGACTAAATTTTATAAATATAATATAAAATAGTATATCCAGCGCAAAGTGCAATTAATGACGTCTTAGAAGTAAACGTGTATAATATGAGAGGCCTTTGTTAAATAACAATAATTTACAGTTAAGGGAGCGAATTCAAATATTCATTTTTCTGCTGCCAATTTAATGGTCACCAACATAATTTCGTATCTAAGCAGGCTAGGAATGTATAATGCCCTAATAGGAAACAAAAGATTGCACCTATAATATGAACTTATAATTTAATAATATTTTCAACAAGTTTTGAACCAAACGTATTATTACTAAATTTAAACAGTTTTCAAGAACAGAACAATTTTAAATTTGTAACGTATACTTTTTGTCTGAAAAAAATAATATTATAATTTAATTTTCCGTCACTACTATGTATAGGTGTTATCGTGAATATTACGTCATATGGATCAGTTAAAAGAAATATTATGATAAATAATATTCAAGATTAGGTAAAAACAGCGCACCTAAATTATTGTTGTTAGAAAAAATTAAAAAAATAGGATTTTAGTGTTAAATGCTCTAAATCCTTAAACTGATCAAAAATGAAAAGAATGAACTGCCATAAAATTGAAAACTGTCGACAAACTCAAAATAAAAAATCATTTTCTGATTCAAAAATACCTGAAATTTATAAGAATGTAGGCTGAAACAAACCCATGTGTAGGTATACCTACTTCTGATTTTAAATAACTAGACATTATGATGAATACCTACCAATTATATTAATAGATACCGATTCAAGGGTATTCGATCCAGTCTGCGTTTTCTAGCAAAGTAGACCTATCTTATGCTAACCGTATCGACTATCCTGCAGGTCATCAAATAAGAATTTTGAAAACATATTTGAATTTGAAGTTCATGACAAATTCAAACACGTTTTCAAAATTTTTTTTTTTATCAGTTTATTATGGGTTAACTAATAAGCATAGGCGTGTCCAGATCTTTGACGCAGAGGGTGCAACCTGGCTAAGGCCCCTTAGCCTCCCCCTTTTTGTACAATTTTTGTTAATTTCAAATTCGTCATTATTTTAACTAATATGAAAAAAATATGTTGTCCCTATTTCAGATGGCATATAATAGATGTCAGTAGGTAAATAATAAAAATAAAATCATGTATAAATAATAAATATAATATATATGTGTCAGTTACAAAATTTTAAAATATTTAAAGTTCTAGTCACCGTATTTATTAGTAACTAATAAGGTTGGACGTTGGTAGAGGATTGATACTTATAATAATAATAATAATAATAATAATAATGTAATGAATTAAGTGACACTTAAATAACTGTGGTTTGTTATATGTATTTAATTCAATTACTTATTGATTATTATATTATAAATTGAATGATATTACCTCTCTGATCCTTGCCTGTTGAAACCGTAGTCAATATCTAAGGTATTAAATGCGATGACCAATAAAAATAATTTTTTTTTTTCACTTTACAATGACACTTATTAATTAATTTAACCTTTTTAACACACCTTAACGTACATATATTTCAAACAATTACAATATTAATATAATATCTTATTGTATAGACGATCTGCGTAGTCTTTTAATGCTCGCTTTTGACCGTCTATACAAATGGACAACAATAACGCGTCTGGCCTAGTGACTAAAAACGGAGCTCCTTATATCTAATATTGTGTGTTTGTGTGCGTATGTATGTGTGCATATGTGTGAGTTTTATCTTATATTTAAAGCTATCAATTATTATAATTATTATACATTATATACATTGGTAATTATGTTCAATGTTGATTATATTTCTTTTGAAATTATATTGCATATTGACTGTGAAATTGGATTTTGAAATGTTTTAATATAATATGTTCATATAGCTGATAATTTCCGATATTTGGGTATAATAAGCTTTTTTGCTTTGAGTTAGTGATTGATTTACTGACTTTGTCTCGTGGGTTGTGATTTAAATTTAGTAGTGGTTGAATTTGTTGCTCTTGTTGTTGTTGTTGTTGTTGTTGTTGATTTTTATTTGCGTTGTGCATAATGAAATGAGTGATGCTTTTAAATGCTCCTGCTACTAACTTTATGCTTAATCCAAAAGTTTGGTATAAAAGAGATCTGTTAACTCCTGTGTTAATGCAGGTTAGAATTATTTTCCACCACTAATAAGATCTAATGATGAAAAGTATTTTGATCCTTCTAGAGCTCTTAATAAATCTGTAGTTCTAGGTAAAGGATATTGATCTGTTTCAACTCTATCATTTAGTTCTTTATACGAAACTACAAGCCTATAGGATCTTTTTTCTTTCTTTTTTACTAAAAAGGCTGGAGCTACTAATTTTTATATTATAGGACGAATAATATTTGCATCAATTAATTTGTCTAATTGTATTTTTAATTCTTCACGTTGTTGTGGGGAAACTCTGCGGGGTGCATTAAATTTGGGGTCAGTATAATTTGATTTTAATTTTATTTCACAGGGATCTAGATTTGCACATTTTATGTATGAAGTGTCGGTTGTAAAAAGATGAATAAATTTTTTTAATAATTCAACTACTTTGTTGTGTTGATATTTATTGAGATGTGGGGATATATTTATTACAGTTCCTTCATTGTCCTCAAGTATTTCTTTGTTGTCGTAATTGTTCGAAATTGTGTTTGGTATTTTTGTATGATTATTTACTGATTTAATATTATTGTTATTATTTAAATGTTTTTGGGTATCTATAAAGTCATTTGTAAATTTACAATTATCGATATTATTATTTTTCTTTATGTTATTTATCAACTGTTGTAAAGGCGGTATATCATTAATGATAATATAATTTATGCGGTACTTTGTTTGATGGTTTATCTGTTCTTGTTCCAGGGACCCAATGCGTATTTTTATTGACATTAAATAAAACGATTACGGGCCTATTATTATATATTTTTTTTTTGATAGATAATTCCTGTTTTATTAGTGTCGTGATTATAATAATTAGCGATTGCGGCTAATTCTTCATCAGACATCCAATAATTAGGCAGCTGTGTAATGTTTAATATTTGTAAGATATCGGCTATAGAAGTAATTTTATTTAATTTGTTATCATTTAAGGCATTACATACAGCATAAATACCACAGTTCCCGTCTCCGGTGACATTTTCTCCGGGTTTATAATTTACAAATACTGATTTTATTTTAGCATTATCTTTTGTATTATTAATGTCATCTATATTATAATCATAATCTATTTTTTTTAATTCACTTATATTACTCATACTGTTATCATTACTTTTAGTATTTTCAAGATTATTAATGGGTGATTTGATTTTATTATAGGAATTATCGTTAATATTATTTAATTTTTTTATTGTTTTGTTAAAATGGTAATTGTTATGTATTAAATGTATAACCTTTTGATGTTCTTGAGATTTCCAATTATTAGTTATGTGTGTTTTATCTTTATGACAAATGAGAATATCGATATATGTGTTTAAGAATTCCGTAA